>CM035171.1:113076260-113325200 GCA_020205615.1 Panax quinquefolius | reverse complement strand
TTAATAGTTTGAAAACATTCCTCTAGATCGTCCAAATGTTTTCGAATTTGCATACTCTTCACGATCATGTTATCTACATAAACCTCCATATTCCTCCCCAAACCGCCTATCAATATGAAGTTCATCATCCTTCGATAAGTAGCTCCAAAGATTAACGAGGCCAAAGGTCATTTTTTGTAACGACACACCTAATCTGTGTAATGAATGTCGCTTTTGGAATGTCTTCTTTGCACACGGATATTTGATGATAACCCCAAAAAGCATCCATAAAGCTTAATAATGCATACCAAGTGGCATCGATGAGCCGATCGATATGGGCAGAGGATAAAGTCCTTCTGACAGCTTTTGTTGAGGCTCTGCAGTAGTCGATGCAAACCCGCCACTTTCCATTATGCTTCTCGCACCAATACTACATTTGCTATCCACTCCCGTAATCAATCTCAGAGATGAAGTCGTGCCACAAAGCAATTTTGCAACCTCTTCATCGATGATCTTTTGACGCTCGAGCAAATATCCGCCTTCTTCGATTTAACCCGGGCTTTTTTGAGGATCTATTCCGCTTATGCTCAAAGAACCTTCCTACCGACTCTGTGCATATCTTGTGGTTCCCATGCAAAATGTCGACATAAGCATCGTAAGAGTTCCATAAGATTCGTCCCAAGAGGTTTCGCAAATCCAACCAATCTTCATCGCCTTTATCCGCTTCCCACGACCAATTCAATCTCCTCCGCCTCCAAATGGAATTACCAAGGGTTCTCGAATACTTTCTTGTGAAGGGTTCAATTTCAATTGCCATCGTTTTTCTTGTTTATCAACCCCCATTCTGGATGAAATGATGTAATCTGATAACATCTTTCTAGCCGTGATCCAAGTCACCCATCACCTCTCCTACTCCACGGCGCTTGGGAACTTGATTTTGAAATGTGGATGGAAGTTACAAACCAAGAGTCACAACGTAGGTCTTCCCAAAATGGCGCCAGAGTCAATCCACACGCACAACATAAAATTTACAAGTTATCTCCACTTGCTGAGGGGCCGTGTCAAGATGACAGGAAGTTCAATAAGGCTTCGCCACTTTGACCGGATCGTCATTAAACCATATGTAGGAGCCTCGTCCGACCTCCATTTTGTGCTCATCGAGATGCATTCTTCGATAAGCACGGGCATAAAGAATGTCCACCAAGATCCGCTATCTATCATCACGCGTTTCACATCCATCGAGCCCACTTCAGGCCGCGATCACCAATGCTCCTTCACGCGTTCAACGGGCTCAAGGATAATCCGCAGATCCGTAAATGAAATAGCAGCCTCGGAAAGGCCTCACAACCTTCAAAGTAAAGATCGGTTATCGATATAATCGAATCAAGATAAGACCTCCTCTTCTTCCCTACTAATTTCCCAATGCATCCACCCGCTTATTACATCAACGACTCATTGCCAATGCTGGTGGAGCATTTTGAACAAAGCGGTATTTTGAACTGCTTTGAATCGCAGACGATTGATAACCTCGCCGATTTCGACGGCCTTTTCTCACCACATATCAATCAAGAAGCCACTTTTAATCTTGTTTTCCACAAAACTTTAAATTACAAATATCTATTAAAGGTCAGCGCATCAGCACTTGATGATAACCACAATATTTATGTAGGGTGCCATGTCCCGCTTTTGTAATTATCACGAGGTGGTTCAAAGAAAGGCCGGTTTTTGATTCGATCCAAAATTATCGATCTCTCTCAGATTCAATCTGGTATAAACCTTATTAACCTTCGGTAGAACAGTGCACGATCACGCCTTTGTCGCCACGAAGTTATCAGACATTTCTTCGAACTACCTTCCCGCCTTTCGTCAGAACCTCCCTCTTCGCCGATCAACATCGGCCTTGGGAATCTCTACCTCCTTTAATCGCTCAAAGAAGGATTCTTCGACTATTCATAGCCTCTTCCACAACAATATAGCCCTCGCCTTGTCAAAGGCTTCGCTAGTCTTCTGATGGTGAAACATCAATTTCTTTACCAATTTCTCCGATTTAATCAGATCCAAACCCATTCTCGAATAATCCAACAAATTGAGATCATTAAGATCGGACACCGTCCGATCGCCCTAAACCTCTTTACATATCGCCTAAAGATTCATTGTAAATCGCCGACTTGTGCTAAAGAGCCCAGAAGCCCTTCTTCTTCTGCATTTCCAAACGAGCATGGAACTTATCACAAAGTTCACCCACGAGGAGAGAATCCGATGGTAAAGTCCCCATCCACCGTCTGCCGCCTTTTCTCAAAGTAAAGGACAAAAGTGTGACATTTGAGCAAAGATCAAGAAAGTCATAGAATCCATTACCTGGCACAAACGCTCGACTATGGTCATAAGGATCTCCCCACCCATCATAGCTTTTCCATGCGAGGTAATTTTTGGTAAAGATCTCGCTTTCTCAGGAGAATATCGAGAAAAGGGGATGCCTTCTTACCGTAACATCTTTCACCGTTGGACCTCACCAATTGTTTTCTGGAAGTTCTTTCAACTCTCTAACTGTAAAATCAACACCTTCTGTTGTGATGAGATCTCCTTTTCCGGGCGATATTAGGGTTTTGGAATGAATCGACCTTCCCCGCCGATCTTACTACGCTTTCACGGACTTCTTCGATTTACTAGGTCGAAAATTTCATCCTCACGATGAGAACGATTGCGATTTCAGAGATTCTCTTCTAAGTTTCTCGGCATAATTTCTCTCGACCGCTTCTTCGCTTCTTTCATCGGTGGATGAATCGATCTAACGACCTGTTGCCGCTTTCTTCGAGGTCAAGGCGCTCGCTTCCTCGATCTCCTCCTATTACGAGAATGATCCCTGACACACGCATGTAATGTTCCGGCCCTTACCCTTCCGACGGGGTACTTCCTTATGCCTACTTTGTCCTTCTAATGAATATGGCTAGATGCTTCATCTCTCAACTCATTCACCAAGCATTTGTTCTGGCTATATCTTCCTCTGTCTTACAGTAACCTCCAAAGTTTTATCCGCTTCGGTCCGCCATTCTGCTAACTTGGTAGTTCTTGGCCTCTCGACCACTTTGGCGATGAGTTCGTCATGAACCGCCCACCCTGCTCAGATTGGGATCACGCCTTTATCGGCCATTAAAGACTAACTTCCGTCTGGCTCCACCACGATCTTCTGGACGTAAGTTCTTCCGAATTGTTTTAAGCCGTGGTTCTCACGAAGCACTTTTGAAGGACCCAAAGCGATCTTTATCGAGATACGAGGCGTTGATGAACTAACAAACCATCGCCTCGCTTCTTCCAGTGTTCCATCTCTACTCCTCATCATCTTTCAAGCAAATTTAAACAATTGTGATTGAAAAGAGCCCTCCTTCTAGCGCCAATGTTAACGCCAAGATCTTTTCGCCACGCCCCAATCACCTAAAACGCCCCGATCCTCAAACGTAAACACAATAAACACCACAAGCTTCGATTTTACGTTCGCACGGGATACCAAAGCGTGAGAATCAAGATGTGAATTCACAAGGTTTATCAAAACGGAGGCTATATCGCTTAGTGTATTGATATCAAGAGATAATAATAATTCTCCGTGAATATCCGATTCTAAATGAAGAAGAGTATGAAAACGCATTCTCCTGGTGGAGACTTCTGCCAAGTTATACCCTCCTCGACTCAATTATCGCGGTACACCCACTACTACCCCGACACATTCCTTACTCCGATGGATCCTCACTAATCGCATGTAGTTTGTTCATCGCTTTTTGATCATTGTTTTCCACCACGCACTTAATATAATCCCATCCACATTAATGCACGGCATGTTCTTAGTCAACCGACATGCTTTTTCATCATTACAGTCAAAGATTGTAGATATTTAAAATGTCTAAATGATCGATCCATCGACCTAATCTTGGCCTTATAAGTTTGAAATGAAAATGATATGATAATTGGGCTTAATGATTTTTATAATTCAATAATAAAGGCCCAATAGAATAAAAAATAATAAGCCCAATATATTTGGCCCAAAGGGATAAAATATCACGACCCAACATCGCCCCTAGTTTTTGTCAATGTAATGTTTAATGAAAACTATAAACAATCCATGATATTTTATCGAGAATCAATAAATGACAAGATGTAATTAAAATGTACCCATTTATTGTCCATGAAATGAAATGAAAGGAAGTTAAGGGCCCAATTCGGAAATTTCTAACCATTAAGTACCAGATCCAAACCGGACGCTTCCCATTCAAATTCCAAATTATTACTAGCATTTAATGCTACTGCCTTGAACACCGTGGTAAATCACAAGATAAAAGGATAACTTTACCAATTTTGATAGCTTTTACTGCTCATTTGAAATTCGAGCGCCTTTCTAAAATTTCTCGATCTCTTTCTCTCGCAAATCTTCACAAATGGCTTCTCAAAACCCCAATGTAGTTCTCCCATACTTGTAACACCCATCACCGTGGGTTCCCCCAAACCCTAATCTTCGCTTAGGGGACTTGTGCACGAATCCCAAGCAGAAAACCTCAAAACCCCTCCTATTATAGAGTATGGAGCGATTCTCGCATGCCAACACCCTTCTATCATAACCGAGGCCGAATCGAAGAGAGTTCAACTTTGCTCCACATTCCGCATAATCCATGCCGTCTGTGGTACCCCTGCTCGAGAGAAAATGTATCAACTACCAAGGATGGACTACCGCATCAAAGACTTTTTATCGAAAAGGGGTTCGATTCTCTTCATATCTTCATAGTGACCTCACTGGGGTTTTTGGGTGTAGGATTTTCAACAACCGTGCCGAACTCCTACATCCATATTCTCGCCTTCGTGGCCTTCGTCATTAACCGGGTGTCGAGCCCTCCCCTGACTTCTTCTTCATCGTCTACAAGATAGTGCAATCCAGGAGAAGGGGTTCAAGGCCCTCAAAGAAACATTCTCCCAAGTCCGGAGAAAATTTGACAGACGTCATTTGGTGAACACCCTTCAAGCAAGGGGGGGATGGCACGAAAAATGGTTCTTTGTCAAAGGCCCTCAAATCTCTCTCTTCCGAACTGGGCAACCGATGAAAAATATCTCGCCGACTTTGGAGATGTTTTCAAGAACGAGAAGTGGAGATGATGGAGCTATTTGACAACTTTCCCAAGGAGGAGGAAATACTTGACCTCTCAAGCAAGTATGGTCAGTATTACCAAAGCGTAAGTCCCGCTTATTTCAAATATATATATTTTTTGAAAATATTCCATAAAATATAATTATAACATGGAATTGCTTGATTTTGCAAAGATCTTCGATCGTGCCGAGCTCTCAGAGAAATAAAGGAACTCAAGATTTTTATTCGGGAAGTCTTCTAAGTAATCGAGGCTACACCCATCAAGCTACCTCAAGCATATTCAATGCCGTAAATTCATACTGGATGAATTTCAACCAGAAGAAACAGAGGTCAAGATATTCTCATACCGTAAGAGAATCTTCACCCTCGACATAAAAGAGGAGGGCTACCAGAAAACCAAGGTCAGTCCCTCCCTAATAATTCCTACCGAACCCATACCATGTAGAATGTAACCAACCCTCAAAACCATTCCTCGATCAAAGCGGTTTACTTGATCGTCTCCGATCAAGGAGTATACTTAGGACCAAAAAACTAAAAACAAAATAACTCCATTAATCGCCAAGAACTCGGGGTTCCTCGCCTTTCTGGCCATTCCTCCTTCGTGCCCTCGTAGAAATACAGATCAAGAGGACGGTGACTAAGATTTAGGATTCCAACGTTATCCGTAGAAAAGGAAACGCACTTCGAGAGCCATCCAAGTTCCGCGATCCGCTTCAACACCCAAAGAACCTAATTCAAATAAATCTCCATAATCGAAACCGTTTCATGTCGAACCTACACCCCGAATCAAATTTAACTTCTTTCCCTCGAAAGGTCGAGACCTTTCTCCCGAATCGGCCGGCCCTCAAAGTCAAGGTTATCACGCCAAGCCGTGGGATCTCCACCCATATGGCCTGTGTTTAACGCCAACTTTCCTTTCGACCTCTTCGAGCTTTGCTCGACATTAATCCGATTTATCACCGGCTCAAATGATCACACTGGACGGAAATCTTTCTCGACGAGGGAATGAGTTATCCGCCAAGGTAAACAATAATGACTTCTTCCTCTACATCTCTATTTTCCTTCGAGCATTTTAGAATTTGACTTGAGTACTTTGAAAATGTGCAGGCTAATGCTGTCTTCGGACGACTGCGTCCGAGACACATAAATGGAGAGGCCGAGGAAGATTTCATGCGCCAAGAGATAAACATGCTGAAATCGACCTTGGACCGAGAAAGAGCTGGTCGTGAAGATGCTTTTCATACCATCAACGGTCTTCAGATAGAACTGGATCGGGCCAAGATGGATTTGAAGACATCTGATGACGAACTGAGGGCCACAAGAGATGAGTTGGCTGCATCCGAAGCCAGCCAACAAAATCTGACCAACCTGAATGCTGGCTTGGTTGAAGAGAACTTACTTCCGAAGGCGAAAAATGAGGAGTTCTCTTCAGCCAACCGGTTTGAGTCCTTCAACTTGGTGAAGCCGAGGCGAAGATCCGGGATGAAGCTCAAGGCATAAGACCAAGCGCCATAAGCTCGCCATAAGATAAAAGACCTTGAGGGACGAGGCCCTGCTTACGATCAAGAGCCAAACAGTTGAGCATGAGTATAGGGACTCGGATGAACTCAATGTAGAGATCATGAAGGTCTATAGGAGGATATGAGGACGTCGGGGAACGAGGGAAGAGAAGCTATCTGGCCGCTCAATTGGACCCTTTATTGCTTTCAATTCCGATGATGAAGGCGGTGCTCGAATATATATATCACGCTTTTGATTCTATGTAAATATTTAACTTTTATGTTCATGTAATTTAATCGATTTAAATGAAATGAAAATCTTTAACTGCATCTTGATTATAACTTCATCTCTTTATCGGTTTCTTGTCAATAATTTAGTATCAATAAAATGAACTATTGAATTAGATATGGCATATAATGATTTAACTCATACAACGAAGTGAGTTGAATTTCATTTGATTGAGGATTCAAGTTAATCGAACTAATGAACCGAACTCAACACTTAAATGGAATAAATAACTTATACTCACCTAGATGCAAGAGAGTGAGATCAATTATACGTGAAGTGAATTTGGACGACAAATGATAAGAACCAAGGCATAAAAAGATTAATAATGACCATTGACTTACCAATTCCGATAAGATCAATATAGGACCAAAAGGACTTGGGCTACCATCGAATGGCGCCATGAGTCCTACCATACCTCCTTACACCATCGGAATAATAGTGACCATTGACTTACCACCCCGATAAGATCAATATAGGACCAAAGGACAAAGGGCTACCATCGAATGGCCAGCGAGTCCTACCATACCTCCTTACACCATCGGACCAATAGTGACCATTGACTTACCACCCTGATAAGATCAATATAGGACCAAAAGGACCTGGGGCTACCATCGAATGGCCAGCGAGTCCTACCATACCTCCTTACACCATCGGACCAATAGTGACCATTGGCTTTACCACCACGATAAGATCAATATAGGACCAAAAGGACTGGGCTACCATCGAATGGCCGGTGAGTCCTACCATACCTCCTTACACCATCTGGACCAATAGTGACCATCGACTTACCACCACGATAAGATCAATATAGGACCAAAAGGACTTGGGGCTACCATCGAATGGCAATGAGTCCTACCATACCTCCTTACACCATCGGACCAATAGTGACCATTGACTTACCACCCGATAAGATCAATATAGACCAAAAGGACACAGGGCTACCATCGAATGGCCAATGAGTCCTACCATACCTCCTTACACCATCGGATTAATAGTGACCATCGACTTACCACCCCGATAAGATCAATATAGGACCAAAAGGACTTGGGGCTACCATCGAATGGCCAAACGAGTCCTACCATACCTCCTTACACCATCGGACCAATATGCCGACCATTGACCACCACCTCGATAAGATCAATATAGGACCAAAAGGACTTGGGGCTACCATCGAATGGCCGACGAGTCCTACCATACCTCCTTACACCATCGGACCAATAAGACCAAATGATAATTTGTAGAAAAGTGATCTTTTATTGATATCAAACAGTTGTGTATGCATTCTTGATAAACCCGACTTGAACTTTATTGAAAATACTTAGAAGTCCCGCCAAGATGCCATGTATTCTTCGATCTCGGAACCATCAAGTGCCTTTAATCGATAAGTCACCGCTTTGGTACTTGATCACTTCATATGGCCCTTCCCAATTCGGCATTAGCTTTCCCGTGATTCGAGATGTAGTAGACGCTTCGCTTCTCACGAGAACGAAGTCTCCTACTTCGAATCTACGGGTTTGACACCCTTGTTATAATGTTTGGCCACCCTTCGTTGATAAGCGGCCCAATTTGATTAAAGCTTCCTCTCGACTTCGCTCTGGCAGGTCCAAGTTAGCCTTGATCCTTCATCATTGTAGATTTCTTTGAATTGACTTATCCAAGACTTGAGATCCGATCTCGACCGGGACTAAGGCATCGATTGCCATAAAGCCAATCTAAGGCGAATCCTCTCAGTAGTAGTCCTCGGCGTAGTTCGGTATGCCCACAAAGACGCTTAGCAATTCTTCCGCCATCTCCCTTAGCTTCATCCAATCTTCGCTTTATTCCGATTCGCCAGACATTCCGTTGGTTACTTAACTTGCCCATTCGACTGTGGATGAGCCACGAAGTCTTCTTGTCTTCGAATCCCCAAATCGTTCAAAATTCTTCAAATTTTGAACCCACGAATCAAGCGTCCGATTGTCCGATATCAATATCTTAGGGATTCCAAGCGAAACACCACGAGACTCCTTTATAAACTTTAAGCACTGCTTACATTATCACATCAAGGCGGTTTCGCCTCTACCCACTTGGTCATATAATCAATAAGAACTATGACTACGGTTAAGCTAACGAATTTTAGCTTTAGGTAATCGGTCCAATATATTCCACCCACTAGACAAATGAAGGGTATAGGAGATAAAATCGAGTATAACTCTTAGGTGGGCGATGTGGAGACCGGACTATCGAAATGGCATTTTTCACATTTCTTGACGTACATCAGCTTCTTTTGAAAATTGCTGACAATAGTAACCTTGTCAAGTACTTTGTAAGCCAAAGACTTGGCGACCATATGATCACCGCAAATCCCTTCACGAACTTCCCAAGAGCATACTACCGGCTTGGACTTGAACCAAACATTTCAATAATGGTGAGGAAATGCCAATCGATAAAGATCCCCATCAATAAGATCAAATTAGTACTCTTGTACTTGATCTTCTTTGCCGAAGATCCGATCCGGAAGGAAGGACGCCATCTGCCAAATACTCGATGTAGGGGGTCATCCAACAGTTTGTTCGTTCGATGCACATCACTGTTTCATGCTGAACACTCGGCTTCTGCAAAATTTCCAAATACACCGATCCATGAAAGACATCTCAGATCTCAGAGTGGCCAATTTCGACAAAGCATCGTGATGAGAATTGTCGTTCATACCAATACCAAACTCGCATTTAAGTAAAAAATTGAAGTTGGTTTCTTAACTCCGCCAGATATTTGATCATTCGGGTCCCCGAAAGCTTCATAATCTCCGGCAATTTGCTTTTACAACCAACTGAGAATCACTATAGATAATTAACTGTTGGACTTCGAGACTCTTTGCTAATCGGACACCTGCTAACACTGCTTCGTATTCAGCCTCATTATTTGTTGCTTTAAATCCGAATCTGATGGCCTGCTGAACCTTAAATCCCTCCGGACTTATTAGAATAATTCTGCTCCACTAACGGTCAGCCATCGAGAGGATCCATCTGCATACAACGTCCACGCCTTCGACCTCATTGAATAACGACCACCGCTTTCGATCGAGAAGATAAACTTCCGATGTTAATTTCAGATTCGCTTTGAGCAGAACATTCTACCATAAAGTCGCCCGAGGCTTGGCCTTTGATGGCGATTCGGGGATGATACTCGATAAAAAATCGGGACAATTCCATAGTCCATGCCGCTAATCTACGAGACCCTTCGGCTTGCCCATCACGCTTTCTTCAACGGCCGATCCGTGTGAGGCGAACGAGTCGACCTTGAAAATACTGGCGAAGCTTTCTCTGGCAATTATTAAAGCAAAGGCAAATTTCTCAATGTTAGGATACACAGTTTGACATCTCGTGGGGACGTTACGACGTAATAGCACGGATGCCGCTTCCACTGATCTCCCGAATCAAAACTGCTCCAACTGCTTGAAGGCGGCGCGAAGGTACAAATATAAAGTCTCTGTTGGGGACGAAGCTTGACCAATAAAGGAGCCGAAAACATCGTCTTTATACTTTGGAAAGCATCTTCACACTTGAAGTCCATTGGAATGTCTTCGCATTCTTCGGTCCCTTGATGTATCAAAGAAAGGAAGACATCTTTCTGCAGATTTGGCGACGAACCTCCTTAAAGCCAAGAATCCTACCGATCGGGAATGATGAACGTCTTTGAATGACCGAGGAGTCTTCATGTCGAGGATGGCCTCGGATCTTCTCTGGATTGGCTTCGATGCCCTTCGATGACTCAGATAACCCGTAAATTTTCCGGCACTCAAGGTAGAAAGTACATTTGGTTGGATTAAGTCGCGATTGTCGATGTTACGATTTAAGCAGGTTTGAAAAACATTCCTCTAGATCGTCCAAATGTTTACAATTTGCATACTCTTCACACGATCATATCATCTACATAAACCTCCATGTTCCTTCCCTGGTGTCTATTGAATATAAATTCTTTTGTGTAATAAACCTTCATACATGTATGGTCATATTACCCATTTACTTAGGATCTTCATACATGTATGGGCTTTTGTTATGCAAGCAATTCACATATCAGGTTACTTTAGGCAATGGATAGCACTTCCATCCCATATATATTGTCTACCTCCTCGTAAAAGGATGATGATATCGACACTCAAAAAATACACTTTGACAATAATGTCTCACATTAATAGTTAAAGTACCAAGCAATTTAAGAATACTTGTCTCCTTTATATAAAATGTGGAATGCCAATAAAAATTAGTGGCAACTTTACAATATTATTCTTGACACGAAAAATATTTTTTTTTTCGAAACCTCTCTTAAGGCGAGGAGAAGCTGTTAGCATCATTCTTTGTTAAATCTAATAAGCATAATCAAAATGGCCTACATAATCAAACTCGATACACCCTAGTATATAGATCCACAAAACTAACAACATTGGCGGAAGCTAATGAGATGATGTATAAAGGAATGTGTATTGTGTATTGTGTAGTACATAAAAGTTGTCAAACCCATGAACACAATTTTAAAAAGAGTCGATATCAAACAAAACCAAATTTGAACAATCTACAAAACAATTTATAACAAAAAATCAACAAAACTAACATAAAAGCAAATGAAAAGATAGTACATAATAAATTATTCAACAATGAGCAGAATATGAAGAAGCGAGGCAAGCGGAGGAGAAGAATAGAGGGGATCGAGGAATATTTTGAAAGTTTTGGATAGAGAAAGTGAAAGAGAAGTTTCTCATCAAATAACAACTCATTCTCAAATAATAACACTCCATAATGACAAAACAAATGTGCTCTCTGCTTTATTTTTAACACCACCCACTATAACCCGTAACAATATTCATAAATCAAAAAGTTGTCTATCAACACAAACAAATCTGCATATTACAGGGTTTGGCCCTCAAAATTATTAGCCCTCCAATTTTTCAAAACCAAAACACAAAATATAAAACAAAAGGCCTAATTCAACACTAAAAGTAAGAAAATCCATCTACTCACATCTAATTTTGTTACCTTGCAATGAATGAAGGATTTGTCGCGAGGAGATGGGAAGCTTCGAGCGAGGAGATGAGATAGCTGACGGCGAGGAGATGGGCGATAAGCGAGAGATGGCCGACGAAATGAAGAGAGATGGGCGAGTAGGAGATGGGAAGAGCAAGAAAAGAAAATGACGGAGAGAGCACGAGAAAGCGGGAGAGAGAAGAAATAAGTGGCGAGATGGGTTCTTTCTTTATCGACCTTGAGGAAGCCGTGTTTTTGTTTCGATCAAAAACGACGTCGTTTTGGTATCGTATAATGTAAAAAATATCTGCAATTTATGCATACCCATTTTTCCATATATATATATATATATATATATATAATTAAAATACACATCATTTTATATAATCACGTAGGGTCATTAAAATAAATTTTAAATTTTTTTACTCTCATTTTTTTCCTTTTTAATATGTGCAAATTATATTTTACTCAACCTTTTAAGAACGAAAAAAGTATAATAATTTATGGAATGAAATATCGACGATTTAGTGAATTCAAGTGAGATACTACTCAGCTCCTAAAAAGATTGTCGTTTTAAGTTTTTTGTGGCGTGGATTAAGAAAGTGTCATTTATCAAGTAAAATTTGTTTAAAATTCCATCACTACTCCTTTATGAGAATTTGAAAACTATTAATAATATATGCCTACTATTAAAAAGTAATTTTATTGAAATGGTGAACTACTGATTAGATTTAAGAAATCATTTTTTTTAGTATTTGAAGAGAATGAGAACAAAATGGTTGGAATAAATAATTTAAAAGGTCGAAGAAATGTTCGGCAGGTAAAAGAGGAAAGAGGGTGAAGGGAATCTGATTGTGTGGGAGGTAAGTTTAGGAAATTTGACCAAAGTTTAATAACACTTGAGTTAGGGTTTGAATAACTAGTAAAAATTATTTAGTCTTTGAACATGAACATGAACATGAACATGAACATGAACAACAATTTTGGTGATAGCATTTTGTCTTTGTAAAATCATTTTCTTCTAACTACGAAACAATCGTTTGGATTCACTTAAGCATTAATTAAGGATATCATGCTCCACTAAACTGGAAAATCTGCTATATTATACTCCTTAATAGTTTAGCTCTATCTGGTTTAAGTGCGATTTAAGAAAATTAAGTATTGTTTATCTTTTATTGAATTAACAATGTGACAATGAGAGGAATGATTCTTTAGGTATAGTAAGATATGGTCCATGGATTCTTTGTTTCCCTTTCGATTAATTACTCCTATGTGATAATTAATACTCTATTCCTTCCTAAAAATTGTCCTTTTAGAAAAAAAAAATTGTTTCAAAAAGTTTGTTATTTACAACTTTTAAAGAGAATAAATTATTTACTTTCCTATATTACCCCTACTACCCTCTCATTATCTCAGAAAATTCTTGCTTTGTATTAATAGTTTTCAACTTACATAAAGGGGTAGTGAAGAATTTCAAACAAATTTTATTTGGTAAATAATACTCCCTCCATTCCTATATTTAAGTCGTTTTAGACTTTTTTTGTTATTCCTAATTATTTGTCGTTTGTGGTTATCTAGGAGAATTGATCACTATTTTTTCCAAATCGCCCTTATTACTTTACCTAATTTTTTGATCCATATTTATGAGATAATGTGAGATGAAAGGTATTATAGACAATTGATAATATAATTAATGTTTTTCAATCATTTCCTTAATTCTTGTGCACATGTGTAAAACGACATATATTAAAGAACGGATAGAGTACTTTCTTAATTCATGTGTCAAAATTTTAAATGACAATCTTTAGAAACCAAATATTTATTAAAATTGTGAAGCATTTGAATTTTGTATATTTAAAATTTTGCTGATTTCTTGAAAATTGGTGGTAGCAGCCTTCAAGGAAATTAGTAATGTCATACCAATTATTTATTCATTAGAATAACATACTCCCTCCGTTTCTAAAAGATTGTCGTTTTAGAAGAAAAAATTTGTTTCAAAAAGTTTATCGTTTACAACTTTCGAGTAGAATAAATTATTTACTTTCCTATATTACCCCTACATTCTTTCATTGTTCCAATAAATTCTCTCTCTTGTATTAATAGTTTTCAAATTCTCATAAAGGAGTAGTGATGGAATTTTAAACAAATTTTACTTGATAAATGACACTTTCTTAATCCAGTACAAAAAGCTTAAAGCAGACAATCTTTTAGGAGCGGAGGTAGTATCTCACTTTGAATTCACTAAATAAATACGATATTTCATTCCATAAATTATTATACTTTTTCGTTTCTTAAAAGGTTGAGTAAAATATAATTTGCACATATTAAAAAGGAAAAAATGAGAGTAAAAAATTTAAAATTTATTTTTAATGACCCTACGTGATTATATAAAATGATGTGAATTTTAATTATATATATATATATATATATATATATATATATATTCTAGATGTGTTTTATGACTCGCAAGACTGTATGGACGGTGAAATTTATCTCAAATTTTGAACGGTCCAGATAATTTATTAAGGTGAGCAGAAAATTTAAAATCAATTGTATTTTGTTAGATAAATGTGTGTGTGTGTGTGAAAACTGGAAATTCAAAATCAATTGTCTATATTGCTTCTTTGTATTATAAAAGTGTGACGCTTCAAAATTAGGTATCGTCACCCATCTTTGGGTCGCCACTTACATGGTACATAAATTCAAATACAACTTACTAATATAACTGCCGTAGGTATAATACTGACATAACTGTGAGTTTGAATACAAATATTGTCTCACTAGATATTATACAAACTCAACAGGAGTCCTCATTACTACTATTATCACACTATTTCACGAATAGTGAGGACTACTAATGCTATCCTCTCGGACCATTACTCCTTTCCCCCGACTCGTCTCGGCTATGTTCTCATTTCACAGAGAGAATAAAGTGAAAGAAAAGGTGAGCTCAACTAGCCCAAGAAGAAATATTATGACTAAGATAATGCAGTAATAATTTATCATTAGCCTTCAACATGTTAAACCGATAAAATACAATAAACAACAAGTTTAAGCTGCAAATGAATAAGCAATCCATTAAAAGAGTCAAGTAGAGAATAAAGTCTACTATCTTTTAGGTTTTAAAAGGTTTTTATATCATTGTTATATTTGAGACACGCTTTAATAAATAATCCACATCATCGAATCACCCCCTGCACTACTACCGAGGATATTCATCAAATTATCAATGGTCATGACTATCTAGAATCACCCTGGTCATAATCATACCAAAACTATCCATCGCATTACTACGTGCCACCGAGGACTTTTATCACATCATTTATAACAAGCCATGATTATACCGAATGATCCCTCGTCATAATCATACTAAGTTCATCTATACGTAAGTCAAGATAAGATAACATAATATAACATGAGGATGATGACAATGACATAATAATTCAATAAAACAAGTTCAAGAATTATTTTATCCAGGAATTATTAACGCCCAAATTGTCAAAATGATATCTTGTTTTGTAGAGTAAAATTCAAGAATGATCGTAAGAATATTTTCATGAAAAGATCTTTGGATGAAACGCAAATATCAAGGATATTCTACTAATTTCATGGAGTATAGAAGTCAAAGTTTTAACCAACTGGGTATAATAAAGAATGGAATAACAAAAGAAATTACCGTGCATGCATGCATTGCAGAGCATGACAAAGTTATTCCAACAGAATAATAATAACGGAACCAAAGTCGTGAAATTCACACCAAGCGGGATGTTCCAATGAATAATAAAGATGGAACCAAGATCCGGTGTAAAACACACGATAGGATATTCCAATGAATCGATAAAGCGGAACCAGTCCTAGGTGTAAAACACATGACATGGATGTTCCAACAAAATAATAAAGAGCGGAACCGGTCCGGTGTAAAACACATGCACAGGATGTTCCAATGTAATAATAGAAAAATGTCACCAAGTATAGGGTAAACCACGTATACACAAAGTTATTCAACAGAATAATAAGCAATGGAATAACAAAATGGATTTCACCAAGTATAGGTATGCCTGCGTATCTGTCATGTATAGGGTATACCACTTTTACAAAGTTATTCCAATGTAATAATATAGAATGGAATAATGTAAGTTCTCTTATGAATAAGAAAGAATAACACCCATTACGGTACAACAAATAATATCCCTTACCTTAGAAGAACTGAATATTGGCAAGGTGAAGTAGCAGAATACTTTTTCTTCTTCTCTCTATAGTTTTCTCTCTAGAGTTTCAAATGAATTAAAGTGAAAATAATGAAGCACTAGGCCTCTATTTATAGAAGATTTCTAGCTTAGACCGACATATGAAAAGGCAAGTGGCTTGACGACCGGTGATGTGAAAAGAAAAGTGGTTTGACGCTTTGTAATGTGAAACGACAAGTGGTTCGACGGTTCGGACGTGTAATGTGAAACGACAAGTGGTTCGGACGCAGTAATGGTAAAGGTAATTACTATTGAGCGAAGGTAATTACTATTCACAAAGGTAATTACTATTGTGAAGGTAATTACTTATTCACAAAGGTAATTACTATCGACGAAGGTATTACTAATTACTACGGCGAAGGTAATTACTATTCACAAAGGTAATTACTATTAACGAAGGTAATTACTATTGTAATTGAAGAGACTCTTAGATGATGACATATGGGCCCCCATAAAATAATCAAACTTACCACAAATGTCTCATAACAGACTCTTTATATACATCAAGGATTGAATAAATATTACCACAAATCATTTTATTTTTAATCAACACATATTTAATCTTTCAACAAATATTAATTATTTATAACTTGTCATCTCAATTATTGATTTAATACTATAACATATTACACAGATGATACTGTGACAATAATTGAATCAATAATATAAGAGATATGATGCAGCAATTACTGTAGCAATAATTGAGCATAGCCGAAAGTGACTTCTCACGTAAGCATCAATAATCAATATCGTTGTGCTACTATCTTAACCACGCCAGACATTATTCTGTACTTTTACTAAGGGTAGTTCAATGCTTTAAACAGTACTTACCTCTGCTGTTATTTTTATAGAAAGATAATTTTGTCGCTTTTTAACTACTTCGACAATACTTCCGATAATGGGGTCCATTAATGATTGAGCCGTCGCACGAATATTCCCGACAAAAAGAATATTCCCGACCAAACTAATATTTTATAACAACTTGCATACTTTGCAAAATTTATAAATACTACCCACAACTATAATATTATCTTAAATTCACACCATAATATTAAAAATTATTTCGACAAAATTTAAATCTTTATTGATAAAATCTGGGGTCTCACAATCTCCCTTCTTATGGAATTTCCCTCGAAATTAGAATGCGATACGACTGGTATGATAAAGAGGTGAGGATACCTTGAATACCTTTATCATTTGAAAATATTAAATTCATCTTTGCAATCCAAGCCAAAGATATTTATTCACAATTCATCTTTGCACTATGTGCCAAAGATATACAATCAGTAAAACCAATAATTTGAGACGCGATTAATAGTATCACGACCAATAATTATCCATGCACCAATGGCCAAGGATATTCGTGTTTTCAATCTGATCATGATTATACCGAATAATCCTTTGGTCATAATCATACCAAGTCTATCAATGCACTACTACCAAAGATGACTTTTACCACATCCATGAATTAATATTTCATTGCTAAGACTCAAATTTCAATAATTAATCCATATCATTGAATCATCCCCGCACTACGTGCCAAGGATATTCTTTAGTATCATCACGACCACAAATTATCCATGCATTCATTACGTGCAAAGATAATCTAAAGATAATCGTGTATTCATTAGTATCACGACCACAAATTATCCATGCACTACGTGCCAAAGATAATCGTGTATTCATTAGTATCACGACCACAAATTATCCATGCACTACGTGCCAAAGATAATCGTGTTTTCAATTATAAATTCATGATTATCTAAAGAACAATCACACTCGTCATAATCATACCAAGTCCATCTACGCACGTGAGCCACGAGTTACTTTCAACATAATATAAGCATGATGATCATGTCGATGATATAAAGAATCAATCAAATGAGATAAAGGATAAATATTAAACATTTATAATATAATTTATCCAGATTCAAGAATATCCCCATGTTATCAATCACTTAATAATCTCATAATCTAATATCATTAATATTATAACAATATTTTAATCACTTCTTAAATTTATAAATAATTTATTTCAATTGTTTACGCTTTACCATATAATGCATTTAATCATTCAAAATGCCATACTCATAAGATATCATCACCAATCCTCGAAAAAAAATATGCATATACTCTATATAGGATTTCTAGCCATAAAATCCTATTTTCAACTTTCATACTTCACATAACATATTTAACTCATATGTTCGTAATTAAACTATTTTCATGAAAATACTAAATCAGTCCCAAAAATATTTCTTTTACGGGATTTAGCATAATATAGTCCCATAATGAAAATATATTTTTCTAGGAATTTTTAAAATTCATTTACTATTTTCAAAAATCAATTTCTAATTAATTCCTTAACAAATTAGCTACCTCAAGTTTAACTCCAAAATTCCCAAATCTTGGCAGGACCTTACAAATGTTAATGTGAGCCTCAGTTTAAATTTCATGGTCATCGGAGTTATAGAACTCGGTTATAGCATTTTTCGTCGGAAAAACCTAAATATTGAAATAGTCATAACTTGCTCATTTTAAGTCAGAATGAGCTCATTTTTGGACAGGAGGTACTTTATACCATATTCTTTCATGTCCCAAAAGGCCAGAATTTTCCTCATAACTTAAGTGGCCGAAACAGCCCCTCTAAAATCATGGCAGCAGCTTTTTCGGTTTTTGCAGCTTTGCACTCCTTTGCTAAAATCAGTCCACACAAAAATCTACAACACCTTTTCTAGTAATTCCACTTGGATTAGTTAGGTAACTCATAGATCTAACTCTAGGACTTAACCACACTCAAAAATTCAAAATATAATAGGAGATATGGTCAATTGAATTTCATGTTACGTTTTCACCAAAATCGATTTTCAACTCTTTGTGATTTCTAAGAAACTTTCATGTTTTCACATACTAACCAACATAACTCATCTTAAAACTTACTAATACTTCATATACCCATGATTTTCATCAGTTCTATACTTTTATTATGACTTTCATCATAATCCACGTAAATGCAGATCCTTTTAGTTGAAGAAATATTTGAGGTTTAAGAAATGGTTTTTTTGTATCAGGGTCAATACAAAATTCGATTTCACGTTCTAGGGTAGGCTAGGAAGTCTTCAAGAATACGCCAAGAAATTTATTAATGATAGAAATATCATTCAAAATCTATTACTCGTCCAAGACTTGGATAGTACGTCACATTAATACCAATTGTGACTTCTATCCCTTAACCTGGATAGCACCTCACAATGATACCTATCAACTTGCCATCTTCAATCACGGCGTCGCCTACGAGAAAGTAAAGCTTTGCATTTCACACAAGGAAGTCAACAATGAAAGGATCGGGGGCTTTTACTTATGGCTTGATATGACAATGATTGACTTTTAGTGGTTTGGTTACTTTGAATTCGCACAACAAGTTGGTTATGAATATAAAGCTAACAACCTTACGAAAAGCATGATGAGTAGTTAACCAATTGATTCCTAAAATCACATCAAAGGCAAATATTTCAAAAAAATAAGATCGACAAAGTAACGTGAAAATGTTTATTTGAATCAAACAAGATTTAAAAATAGTAAGCGGTAACGAAGGCTCTACTAACGAAGTTTCAACCAATAAGTCAAAGTTTAACTTTTTGAGTCAAATTTAAACGTTGAACACAACTAGGTGAAATAAAAGAGTGGGTAGAACGGTATCTAACACGGTATAGACTTCAATAAAAGCTTATGATTAACTTACCCGTGATAATTTTATTCGGGTTCTTCGTCACGAGAAAAAAAATGCTCTCTCTTAAACTACCGGCTTTGGTTTGTGCGGGATAGCCTTTGGTGCCTCCATCCTAGTTGAATTTGTCTTGATGGCGACAAAATCGAGCTAAGTGACCTTCTCTTCCACAATTATAACATGCTTTGACGGCATATGGCGCAGATTCGGATCGATGTGTCCCTCTCCTCCGCATTTGAAGCATATGATAGGTGGTCTTTCTCCTTCCTTAACAACGGTCTTTGGTCTTGACGTCTTTCCATCATTGTTGAATCTCCTTTTCTTGAAATGTCCATTCTTATTGTTTGGCCTCGATTACCACCAAGTGGTTACCATATTTGCTTTGTTGATTCCCTCCACGCTTGTTGTCACCGCTCGATGACTACTCTCTCATTTGGTATTATAATTTTAAATTACCGCTTCTCTTTTAGTTACGTTGACTCGTTATCGCGCTCCACTAATCGAGCCCTATTTACAACATCTGAATAAAACGCGGTTTATGAGAAATAAGATGTTGACGTATCTCCGCTTCAAACCTCTTAAAAACATTCGCGCCATTTCTCTTCATTATCCACCAAGTGGGACGTAAACCGTGATAACTCCGCAAATTTTGCCTCGTATTTACACGGTCATATTGTTTTGTTCCAACTTGATAAACTCCACCTCCTTCATATGGCGAATACTTTCGGGAAAGTATTTGTCGTTGAATGACTCTGGAACTTCTCCCAAGATATCTTCAAGACAAATTGAGTTGAGTATGTTTTACCGATTCCCACCAAAGAATCTGCCTCTCGCTGCAACATAAAAGGCGGCAAAAGGAACCTTTGCTTCCTTCGGAGCATCCCAAGACATCAAATATCTTGGTAATCTGCTTTATCCATGCTTTCCGCTTGAAGTGGTTTTGGCTCTCCCTTAAACTCCGGTGGTCCCAGCTCCTTGAATTGTTTAGCGGTGTGGCCGAGAGTTTTCCGTGTTTCCACCAACGTTTTGGGATGTTAGCCTTCACCGATGTTGCATGAATTCTAAAATTTCTTAAGCGTCTGTCGTTCAATCGATTAATCGGTGTTGTTGTTTCTGGGAGGATTATCGCCATCCTCTGTTGCACATTGTCCTCGATTATTGATCATGGAGAATCAGCACTCTCCTGTGCTCCATTGCTATTCTCAACATTCTCGGATGCCATTTTCAATCAACGCCACAAAATAAGGGTTAATTGACATGCAACATATTATCACTATACTCGACCGACCAATCAAATACCAAATAAACTTAGGTAGGTCATACTAGCGAAGGTATTCCGTCTCTCCCTCCTAGTTCATATCTCACATCTCAAATGGGATCATATCCCTAAGCTCGATACCAACCGTGACGCCCCAAAATTAGGTATATGTCACCCATCTTGGGTCGCCACTTACATGGTACATAAATTCAAATACAACTTACTAATATAGCTGCTGTGGTACAATACGACATAAGCGTGAGTTTGAATACAAATATTGTCTACTAGATATTATACAAACTCAACAGGAGTCCTCATTACTACTATTATCACACTATTTCACGTAATAGTGAGGACTACTAATGCTATCCTCTCGGACCATTACTCCTTTCCCCGACTCGTCTCAAATTTATGTTCTCATTTCAAGAGAAACGGTGAAAGAAAAGGGTGAGCTCAACTAGCCCAAGAAGAAATATTATGACTAAGATAATGCAGAATAATTTATCATTAGCTTTCAACAAAGTGTTAAAGCGATAAAATACAATGTACAACAAGTTTAACTCTGCAATGGAATAAGTAATCCATTAAAAGAGTCAAGTAGAGAATAAAGTCTACTATCTTTTAGGTTTTAAAGGTTTTTCATCATCATTATAGCTGAGACTCAAACTTTAATAAATAATCCACATCATCGAATCACCCCGCACTACTCTGCCGAGGATATTCATCAAATTATCAATGGTCATGACTATACCGAATCACCCTCGGTCATAATCATACCAAAACTATCCATCATTGCATTACAGCCACCGAGGACTTTTATCACATCATTTATAACAAGCCATGATTATACCGAATGATCCTCAGGTCATAATCATACTAAGTTCATCTATACACGTAAGCCAGAAGATAACATAATATAACATGAGGATGATGACAATGACATAATAATTCAATAAAACAAGTTCAAGAATTATTTTATCCAGTGAATTATTAACGCCCAAATTGTCAAAATGATATTTATTTTGTAGAGTAAAATTCAAGAATGATCGAAGAATATTTCCATGAAAAGATTTGGATGAAACGCAAATATCAAGGATATTCTACTAATTTCATGGAGTATAGAAGTCAAAGTTTTAACCAACGGGTATAATAAAGAATGGAATAACAAAAGAAATCACCATGCATGCGGTACTTCAGCATGAGACAAAGTTATTCCAACAGAATAATAATAACGGAACCAGTCGTAGGGTGAAATTCACAATCAATGGATGTTCCAACGAGAATAATAAAGATGGAACCAGATCCGGTGTAAAACACATGATAGGATATTCCAACAGAATGATAAAGATTTTAACCAGTCCGTGTAAAACACATGCATGAGGATGTTCCAATGTAATAATAAAGCGGAATTAATCAGTCCTGTAAAACACACGCAGCGAGGATGTTCCAACGAGAATAATAGAAGAATGTCACCAAGTATAGGGTAAACCACATTATACGAGTTATTCCAATGTAATAATAAGAATGGAATAACAAAAAATGGATTTCACCAAGTATAGGTACTCTGCCATGTATACAGTCATGTATAGGGTATGCCACTTTTATGAGTTATTCCAATGAGAATAATATAGAATGGAATAATGAAGTTCTCTTCAAGAAGAAAGAATAACACCCATTACGAATACAACAAATAATATCCCTTACCTTAGAAGAACTGAATATTGGCAAGAGGTGAAGTAGCGAATACTTTTTTCTTTTTCTCTATAGTTTCTCTCTCAGAGTTTCAAATTGAATTCGTGAAAATAATGAAGCACTAGACCTCTATTTATAGAAGATTTCTAGCTTAAGACTGCCATGTGAAAAAGCAAGTGGCTCGATTAATCGTGATGTGAAAAGAAAAGTGGTTTGGACGCTTTTGTAATGTGAAACGACCGGTGGTTCGACGCCTATAATGTGAAACGACAAGTGGTTCGGCGCCGTAATGTGAAACGACAAGTGGTTTGGCAGTAAAGGTAAAGGTAATTACTATATTGACGAAGGTAATTACTATTCACAAAATTAATTACTATTGACGAAGGTAATTAATCGATTTAAGGTAATTACTATCGACGAAGGTAATTACTTATTAGCCGAAGGTAATTACTATTCACAAAGGTAATTACTTATTATTGAAGAGACTCTTAGATGATGACATATGGGCCCCCATAAAATAATCAAACTTACCACAAATGTCTCATATGGACTCTTTATATACATCAAGGATTGAATAAATATTACCACAAATCATTTTATTTTAATCAACACATATTTAATCTTTCAACAAATATTAATTATTTATAACTTGTCGTCTCAATTATTGATTTAATACTATAACATATTATATGTATGATATTGTGACAATAATTGAATCAATAATATAAGAGATATGACGCAAAGAATTATCGAAAGTAATAATTGAG
Source organism: Panax quinquefolius (assembly GCA_020205615.1). Taxonomy (NCBI): domain Eukaryota; kingdom Viridiplantae; phylum Streptophyta; class Magnoliopsida; order Apiales; family Araliaceae; genus Panax; species Panax quinquefolius. The sequence goes on along the minus strand of CM035171.1, from coordinate 113,301,614 downwards.
CATAGGTGGTGACTTCTCACGTAAGCATCAATAATCAATATCGTGTGCTACTATACAACTACGCCAGACATCGTACTTTTACTACTAAGGGTAGTTCAACAGCTTTTAATTAAGTAACACCTCTGTAGTTATTTTTATAGAAAGATAATTTTGTCGCTTTTTAACTACGACAATACTTTAGTTAATATGGGGTCCACCAATGATTGAGAGCCGTCGATGTAATATTCCCTAACAAAAAGAATATTCCCCGACAAAAAGAATATTTTATAACAACTTGCATACTTTGCAAAATTTATAAATACTACCCACAACTATAATATTATCTTAAATTCACACCATAATATTAAAAAATTATTTCGACAATATTTAAATCTTTATTGATAAAATCTGGGGTCTCACAAAAAGAGTATTATTTATTGGGCAAAAAATAGTGAAAGAACCAAAATTATATTTATTACTTGGGGTAATATTGAAAACTAAGCAATTAATGTTTACTTGAAATTCTCAAACGGCTTATATTTAAGAATAATAACATTTCTCTAAAACGACCTATATTAAAGAACGGAGGAAGTATACATCATCTGTACTATTGAAAATAAAAAAGAATGGTCATAATTAAAAACTGAAAATCCTATACACATACCATCCTAACGACCCTAACCAGGATAAGAGTTTAGTAAACCCTAAAGCTTGATTAATAAATCCTAAACATTTATTGATAAAGTTAAACCCTTATTCTGATTTTAATTAGCCATTAATATTTATTGGTAAAATCAAACTCTTATTCTGATTTGATTTCACTATTATTCGTAACGGATGATATGTGTTTTTTTTTACTGTCCGCTACTATTAATAGTGGACGTCGATTTTCAGTTTTTAATCTTGGTCGTTCTTTCTTTTTTTCAATGGTATAGATGATGTATACCCTACAAAGATTCATAACAATGTTATAGATTATATATATATGTGGTCCGGATCTTAAGCTCACCCATTATCTAGCTCACCTTTCTCACCCCCATTTAGTGATGAATGGACTGACGATTAGGTATGTCGCTATAAGTAGTAAATCGTCGTCTGAAACTTTTAGCGACAGATAGAATCGTCACCCGATGCGTAAGCTAAAGAGAAGTGAAGCAAGTGAAATTTAAATAAATGGTAAGCTTAAGATCACAATAGTATATATATATATGGAGAATGACCCATAATAAATACTTGCTATGATTTTTTTAAGTAAATATCATCATTAGTGTCTAATACAAGAACCAACAATCGAGATTATTCTTTCAAAAAATTCATATACTGCTACTAATATTAGTTGATGTTCTTTGAAAATAATCATTGAGTCGTCGAAGATTATTACTATTAGTTGATTTTTACCTTTAATTTTTTATATTGAGCGATAAAAATAATATATGTCAATTTTTATTCATAGCAAATACATATTTGAAATATGGGTCCCTGTGATCAACTAAAGATTAAACTCCTCCTCCTTTCTAATTATAAATTTTATTCTAATTTGAAAATGCATACTTTATAACACGTACCATATCTTGAATATTAATTAATTGCAGTTAATAAAATAAAAAGATACTACTAGTCAAAAATAACAAACGACACAAGTATAATGAGCCCAATCATAGATGACTAGTGCAGATCAACATAAATTACTTATTACAATATATTAGAAAGAGAAGGCAGATAAAAAAAGACAAAGAAAACATTCTTTGACTAATAAACATTATTATGCCATGCAAAAATTTAACGTTATTTGTTCTAAAGAGAGCCAAGTTTTCATTAGATGATAATATAGAAGAAAATAATTTATACGTCCATAAATTTTGTGAGTTAAGCGATAAGATATAATAAATTAATACGATACTCTTTTTAATTTTTATTTGTCTCGTATATTCGACATAAATTTGTGATCACATAGAGTAAGACTTATATAAAATTACATAATTTTTTTCAGATTCAGCATCAAAATTAACTTATCGTGACATTGGTTCTAAACTAAATACTCAATAGATTTAAGTAAAAATATAGAAGAAAAATACAACAACATTATAGTTTATAATTTTTTACAAATAGACTTATTGATGTGGTATAGATAGATTAGTACTACATATAAGGGAATCCGGTTAGCATGAAGTTTATTTTTGGTTAAGTTAGTCAATTGATCAATAGAATCTTTTGTGCATAGAAGCGTCGTTTGCGTGTCAATCTCTTCTATCAATTAATCGACCAACGGCTATTTAAAAATAAACTTTATCTTAACCATTTCATTCTACAAGGGATCGTGATTGAGCTTCAGTGCAATTAATAATTAGTCTGAGATGAAGACTGTTAGGAGGCATTAACAGGAGAGAATGGACAGCCAGAATTATATAATATTACTACTAGATCATGGATCAGAAAGTCTTTTACTCCTTGTATAGATGTGGACATGTCCAATATTTTCAAATTTTATTGACTGAACAAATTTTGTCATATAGGGCTTCATGGGCAGAGAATAAACTCATGTAATTTGAATTCAAATAAGATGACTTTTTGTACCTGGTTTTTATAACTTATAAGTTATAATAAGGGGTTGTTTGATAAAAATTAAATGAATTTGAATTTAAATAAAAAAATTTATTTAATAATTGACATGTCTGAAATATCTGAAAGACAAAATTTTATTATTTTACCCATCTGAAAAAATTTAAAATTGTTATAAATTTATTTAATATTACTTAATATAATAGTTAATATTTTTTTAAAATTTTTAATTTTTTTTACTTCATTCAGCTGTTCATTTAGCCATTTAGCTAAAAAAAATTAACTTAGTCATTCATTTTCGTCCATTTCTTGATTGATTATTCAAACCAAAAACAAGCGACCTGATTGAATAATTGGTCAAATTCATTCACCCATTCATTTCTAAACAAACACTTCCACAAGACCTATTCATGAAAATTAAGTATTTTGTTATCGGCGAGCTCTTAGCCTACGGATTTAAGGGGGTGTTTGATAAAAATTGAATGAATCTGGATCTGGATCTGAATTTGAATGAGCTGAATCTGAATCTGAATGGGTTGAATCTGAATGAAAAAAGTTGTTTGATAATTGACATGTCTTGTAAGACCCCAACTTTTATAAATAAAGATGAATTTTCTATAAATATTATTTTTGAATATTATGGAATAAATTTGATATAATGTTATAGTTGTGGGTAATATTTATAAATTTTGCAAAGTAAGCAAGTTGTTATAAAATATTCGTTTGGTGGGAGAATATTCTTTTTGTGGGGAATATTAAATGCGGCGGCTCAATCATTAGTGAACCCTGGCGAAAGTATTATTGTCGTAGTTAGAAAAGCGACAAAATTATCTTCTATAAAAAATAACTTGGGAGGTGTTGTTCGATTAAAATTGTTGAACTACCGGTGGTAAAAAAATCTTGATGTCTGGCGTGGTTGCATAGTAGCACGGTATTGATTATTGATGCTTACGTGAGAAGTCACTTAGCTATACTCGATTATTGCTAAAGTAATTGTTGCATCATATCTCTTATATTATTGATTCAATTATTGTCACAAGATTATCATCATATAATATGTTATATTATTAATTGAGGCGACAAGTTATAAATGATTAATAATTGTTGAAAGATTAAAATGTGTTGATTAAAAATAAAATGATTTGTGGTAATATTTATTCGATCCTTGATGTATATAAAGATGTGTTATAGGGGCGTTTGTGGTAAGTTTGATTATTTTATGGAGGGCCCATATGTCATCATCTAAGAGTCTCTTCGTCGATAGTAATTACCTTTGTGAATAGTAATTACCTTTGTGAATAGTAATTACCTTCAAATCGATAGTAATTACCTTCGTCGATAGTATTTACCTTCCGTCGATAGTATTTACCTTCTTCAATAGTAGTTGTCCCTTCAATATTACCAAGAGTTAAGCGCCTCTTCGATGATCCAAAGGTTAATTATCCTTCACGAATAGTAGTTGTCTCTTGATATTACAAGAGTCATTTTGACCGCCCGTTAAGACAAAGAGCCACCCTCGGTTTTTCTATAAATAGAAAGTTTCATTCCTTCATTATTTCTTACGAATTCATTTGAAACTCTAAAGAGAGAAACTATAGAGAAAGAAGAAAAGTATACTCGCTACTTCACTTTTCCAATATTGATTCTTTAAGGTAGGGAATATTATTTGATGTACCCGTAGAAGTGTTTATGGCGCCCCAAAATTAGGTATATCGTCACCATCTTGGGTGTACATACATACATGGTACATAAATTCAAATCTGACTCACTAATATAAGCGTAGGTATACAATACGACATAAAGCGTGAGTTTGAATACAAATATTGTCTACTAGATATTATACAAACTCAAAAGGAGTCCTCATTACAACTATTATCGACTATTTCTTTGAATAGTGAAGACTATTAATGCTATCATCGGACCATTACTCAGTTTCTGAGGCTCGTCCCATTTATGTTCTCATTTTCTGAAGAGAACAGGTGAAAGAAAGGGTGAGCTCAACTAGCCCGAAGAAATATTATGACTAAGGTAATGCGAATAAATTATCATTAGCCTTCAACGATTGTTAAATTGATAAAATACAATAGACAACCGGTTTAAGCTGCGGTGAAATATGTAATTCATTAAAAGAGTCAAGTAGAAAATAAAAGTCTACTATCTTTTAGGTTTTAAAAGGTTTTCATAAATTTTATCATTAAGACTCGGTTTAAAGAATAAACCACAATATCTAATCATCCACGTGCCACGGTCAAGGATTTTCATCAAATTATCAATGGTAAATGACTATCTTAATCACCCCTGGTCATAATCATACCAAAACTATCCATCAACGCATTACAGACGCCAACGAGGACTTTTATCACATCATTTATAACAAGCCATGATTATTAGAATGATCCACAGTCATAATCATACTAAGTTCATCTATGCACGTAAGCCAAAGATAACATAATATATCATGAGGATGATGACAATGACATAATAATTCAATAAAACAAGTTCAAGAATTATTCTATCCGAGGAATTAATAACGTCCAAATTGTCGACAAGAATCTTTGTTTTGTAGAGTAAAATTCAAGAATGATTAGAAGAATATTTCCATGAAAGATCTTTGGATGAAACGCGAATATCAAGGATATTCTACTAATTTCATGGAGTATATAAGTCAAAGTTTTAACCAACTGGGTATAATAAAGAATGGAATAACAAAAGAAATCACCATGCACGCGGTAATTTGCATAGACGAGGTTATTCCAAGCGGAATAATAATAACGGAACCAGTCGGTAAAATTCACCGCAAGCGGGATGTTCCAATGTAATAATAATCGCGGAACCGAGTCGGTGTAAAACACACGAGATAGGATATTCCAACGAGAATGATAAAGAGCGGAACCCGGTGGGTGTAAAACACATGAATGAGGATGTTCCAATGAGAATAATAAAGAGCGGAACCAGTCGGTGTAAAACACTGCTTACTTAGGATGTTCCAATGAGAATAATAGAAGAATGTCACCAAGTATAGGGTAAACCACGTTATATGGTGTTATTCCAATGAGAATAATAAACAATGGAATAACAACAGAGTTCTCTTCATGAATAAGAAAGAATAACACCCCTTACGGTACAACAAATAATATTCCCTACCTTAGAAGAGCCTGAATATTGGCGAGGTGAAGTAGCGAATACTTTTCTTCTTTCTCTATAGTTTCTCTCTCTAGAGTTTCGATAAATTGCGTGAAAATAATGAAGCACTAGGCCTCTATTTATAGAAGATTTCTAGCTTGCTTTTTGTCATATGTGAAAAGGCAAGTGGCTTGTATTTGGTGATGTGAAAAAGAAAAGTGGTTTGGCGCTGTGAATGTGAAAAACGACAAGTGGTTCGGCACCGTAATGTGAAGCGACAAGTGGTTTGGCGCTGGTAAAGGTAATTACTATTGACGAAGGTAATTACTATTCACAAAGGTAATTACTATTGTGAAGGTAATTACTATTGGCGAAGGTAATTACTATTTACAAAGGTAATTACTATTGACGAAGGTAATTACTTATTGTGAAGAGACTCTTAGATGATGACATATGGCCCCCATAAAATAATCAAACTTACCACAAATGTCTCATACCAGACTCTTTATATACATCAAGGATTGAATAAATATTACCACAAATCATTTTATTTTTTAATCAACACATATTTAATCTTTCAACAAATATTAATTATTTATAACTTGTCATCTCAATTATTGATTTAATACTATAACATATTATACGAGATGATCTTGTGACAATAATTGAATCAATAATATAAGAGATATGATGCGTAATTCATCGTAGCAATAATTGAGCATAATTGAGTGACTTCTCACGTAAGCATCAATAATCAATATCGTGTGCTACTCTTATACAACTACGGCGTATTCATCGTATTTTTACTACCTGGGTAGTTCAGCGGTTTTAACGACACCTCTGCCGTTATTTTTATAGAAAGATAATTTTGTCGTTTTCTAACTACGACAATAATACTTAGATTAATAGGGTCCACTGATGATTGAGCCGTCGTAGGAATATTCCCCACAAAAAGATTATTCCACGACCAAGCGAATATTTTATAACAACTTCAGATACTTTGCAAAATTTATAAATACTACCCTAACTATAATATTATCTTAAATTCACACCATAATATTAAAAATTATTTGACAAAATTTAAATCTTTATTGATAAAATATGGGGTCTCTGATCTCCCTTCCTTATGGAATTTTGCCCTCGAAATTAGAAGTGCGATACTGGTATGATAAAGAGGTGAGGATACCTTGAATACCTTTATCATTTGAAAATATTAAATTCATCTTTGCAATCCCGCCAAAGATATTTATTCACAATTCATCTTTGCACTTCTGTGCCAAAGATATACAATCAGAAACCAATAATCTTTGAGATGCGACTTAATAGTATCACGACCACGAATTATCCATGCACCTTCGGCGAGGATATTCGTGTTTTCAATCTGATCATGATTATACCGAATAATCCTTGGTCATAATCATACCAAGTCTATCAATGCACTACTGACAAAGATGACTTTTACCACATCCATGAATTAATATTTCATTGCTAAGACTCATTTCGATAATTAATCCATATCATTGAATCATCCACTTTCTGAGGCCGAGGATATTCTTTAGTATCACGACCACAAATTATCCATGCACTACGTGCAAAGATAATCGTGTATTCATTAGTATCACGACCACAATTATCCATGCACTACGTGCCAAAGATAATCGTGTATTCATTAGTATCACGACCACAAATTATCCATGCATTTCACGTGCCAAAGATAATCGTGTTTTCAATTACGGTCATGATTATAAAACAATCCACTCGGTCATAATCATACCAAGTCTATCAATGCACTACTGACTAAAGATAACTTTTACTACATCCATGAATTAATATTTCATTCTTTGAGACTCAAATTTCAATAATTAATCCACATCATCGAATCATCCCTGCACTACAGGCCAAGGATATTCTTTAGTATCACGACCATAAATTATCCATGCACTACGTGCCAAAGATAATCGTGTATTCATTAGTATCACGACCACAAATTATCCATGCACTATGTGCCAAAGATAATCGTGTATTCATTAGTATCACGACCACAAATTATCCATACTACTACCAAAGATAATCGTGTATTCATTAGTATCACGACCACAAATTATCCATGCACTACTACTGAAAGATAATCGTGTTTTCAATTACGGTTATGATTATACTAGAACAATTCACTGGTCATAATCATACCAAGTCCATCTATGCACTACAGGCCACAGATGACTTTCAACATAATATAAACATGAGGATAATGATATAAAGAATCAATCAAATGAGATAAAGGATAAATATTAAACATTTATAATATAATTTATCCGAGATTCAAGAATATCCCCATGTTATCAATCACTTAATAATCTTATAATCTAATATCATTATAACAATATTTTAATCACTTAAATTTATAAACAATTTATCTCAATTGTTTACGCTTTACCATATAATGCATTTAATCATTCAAAAATGCCATACTCATAAGATATCATCACCAATTATTAAATCCCTCAAAAATATGCATATACTCTATATAGGATTCTCTAGCCATAAAATCCTATTTTCAACTTTGTTACTTCACATAACATATTTAACTCATATGTTAAGTAACTAAACTATTTTCATGAAAATACCAAATCAGTCCCAAAAATATTTCTTTTCTGGGATTTAGCATAATATAGTCCCATAATGAAAATATATTTTTCTTGGAATTTTAAAATTTATTTACTATTTTCAAAAATCAATTTCTAATTAATTCCTTAAGAAATTAGCTACCTCAAGTTTAACTCCAAAAATTCCCAAATCTTGACAGGACCTTACCCATGTTAACGTGAGCTTCTCGTTTAAATTTCATGGTCATCGGAGTTATAGAACTCCGGTTATAGCGTTTTTCGTCGGAAAAACCTAAATATTGAAATAGTCATAACTTGTTCATTTTACGTCAGAATGAGCTCATTTTTGGAAAGGAGGTACTTTATACCATATACCTTCATGTCCCAAAAGGCCAGAATTTTTCTCATAATTTAAGTGGCCGAAACAGCCCCTCTAAAATCATGGCGCTGACTTTTTTTGCTTTTTTTTTGCAGCTTTGCCCTCCTTTGCTAAAATCAGTCCACACAAAAATCTACAACACCTTTTCCAGTAATTCCACTTGGATTAGTTAGGTAACTCATATATCTAACTCTAGGACTTGACCACACTCAAAAATTCAAAATATAATAGGAGATATGGTCAATTGAATTTCATGTTACTTTTTTCACCAAAATCTGATTTTCAACTCTTTGTGATTTCTAAGAAACTTTCATGTTTTCACATACCAACCAACATAACTCATCATAAAACTTACTAATACTTCATATACCCATGATTTTCATCAGTTCTATACTTTTATTATGACTTTCATCATAATCCACGTAAACAAATCCTTTTAGTTGAAGAAATATTTGAGGTTTAAGAAATGGGTTTTTTATCTTTGGGGTCGATATAAAATTCGATTTCACGTTCTAAGTAGGCTAAGAAGTCTTCAAGAATACACGGAAATTTATTAATAATAGAAATATCATTCAAAGCGTGACTCTCATCCAAGACTTGGATGATAAGACGTCACATTAATACCAATCTGTGACTTTATCCCTTAACTTGGGATAGCACCTCACAATGATACCTATCAACTTGCCATCTTGATCACGGCGTCGCCTCTGAAGAAAGTCGGCGGTGCATTCCACACAAGGAAGTCAACAACGAAAGGATCGGGGATCTTTACTTATGTAACGATATAACATTGATTAACTTTGGGGTTTGGTTACTTTGAATTTGTATAACGGGTTGGTTAGGAATATGAAAGCTAACAACCTTACAAAAAGCATAATGAGTAGTTAATCAATCATTTTCAAAAATTACCTCAAAGGCAAGTATTTTCAAATAGATAAGATCGTGAAAGTGTTTATTTGAAACAACAAGATTAATAAGCGAGTGGAGGTAACGAAGGTTTCTCTCAACGAAGTTTCAATAGATAAATCAAAGTCTAATTTTTTCCGGAGTCAAATTTAAACATTGAACACAACTAGGTAGAATAAAAAGTAGGTAGAACTTGTATTGAATAAAGTATAGACTTCGTAATAATTTATAATTAATTTACCCGTAATAACCCGATTCGGGTTTAGCGACATAAACGCCTCGCTTAAATTACCGAAGTTTGACTTTACTATAGGTACATTCCACCCTTAAGTGCTTCTTCACATTCACGATCCATGATTTGAATCATTATTCCGATCCATATCGAATTCGGGTTGACCGCTATGCGCATGAGGTAATTCCAAATTGATGTTGGGTTCTCCAATTCTTGTCAAAAAGCAAAGTCCATTTCATCTATTTTGGCTTTATTGGATCGGACGTCTTTTCTACATTATCAACGCATTAATTGACTTTTACCCATGCATCGCCTTTATTCTCCTTCGTTCGATTGTTTCTTCTTTCGGTTGAGATCTTTGATTTTTAAATTCTCAGATTCAACTTTAATATCTTTACACCTCGCCAAAGCGTGATTTTATTCGAGCATCACATATCGACTCAGATAACCTAATTTTGAATTGTTGTATCCCTTTGTTCCACGACCGTTTGCGTTCTTCAACCTGCTCTTCTAGCTCACGAACACGATTTTGTAATTCTAAGTTTTGATCATAAACTTCTTACAACCAATTCTCCTCGAGTTTCTCTTCTTCCTCACTCTCAAATTGCTACCTACTGCAACTAGCTGGGTGCAACAATTAGTTCTTCATTCACTACGTGGATATCTCTAATTTGTTCCTCGTCGTCGTCGACACTGCATTAACGATTCTTGATTGAAGGTGTCACAAGCGGTCACATTCACTCCATTGTGAATATTTTTTCATTTGCCATTTCCAAACAACGCCACAAACACAAGGGTTAATTAATATATCAAATATTATCCCTATACTCTCAATGACCACCAATTAAATAACAAATAAACTCGGGTAGATCATACTTAGCGAAGAATTCCCGTCTCTCCCTCCTAGTTCTTATCTCGCATCTTAGCCAGGATCGTATCCCCTAAGCTACGATACTGTTGTGGCGCCCCAAAATTAGGTATACATCACCCATCTTGGGGTGCGCCACATACATGGTACATAAATTCAAATACATCTTACTAATATAAGCGTAAGTGTATAATACGACATAAAGCGTGAGTTTGAATACAAATATTGTCTACTAGATATTATACAAACTCAAAAGGAGTCCTCATTACAACTATTATCACACTATTTCACGAGAATAGTGAGGACTACTAATGCTATTATCATCGGACCATTACTCCTTTCCCAGAGCTACGTCCAAATTATGTTCTCATTTCACGAAGAGAACGGTGAAAAGAAAAGGGTGAGCTCAACTAGCCCAAGAAGAAATATTATGACTAAGATAATGTAGAATAAATTATCATTAGCCTTCAATGATGTTAAACCGATAAAATCTGATAGACAAACCAGTTTAAGCTGCGGTTGAATATGTAATCCATTAAAAGAGTCAAGTAGAAAATAAAGTCTACTATCTTTTAGGTTTTAAAAGGTTTTCATAAATTTTTATCATTAAGACTCAGTTTAAAGAATAAACCACAATATCTAATCATCCCTGTACCACGGTCAAGGATTTTCATCAAATTATCAATGGTCATGACTATCTTAAGAATCACCCCGGTCATAATCATACCAAAACTATCCATCATCGCATTTGACAGCCACCGAGGACTTTTATCACATCATTTATAACAAGCCATGATTATATAGAATGATCCTCGGTCATAATCATACTAAGTTCATCTATGCACGTAAGCCAAAGATAACATAATATATCATGAGGATGATGACAATGACATAATAATTCAATAAAACAAGTTCAAGAATTATTTTATCCAGGAATTAATAACGTCCAAATTGTCAACAAGATACTGTTTTGTAGAGTAAAATTCAAGAATGATCGGAAGAATATTTTCATGAAAAGATCTTTGGATGAAACGCAAATATCAAGGATATTCTACTAATTTCATGGAGTATAGAAGTCAAAGTTTTAACCAACTGGGTATAATAAAAATGGAATAACAAAAGAATTCACCGTGCATGCGGTACTTGCGTAGGCAAAGTTATTTCAACGAGAATAATAATAACGGAACGGATCGGTGAAATTCACTGCAAGCGGGATGTTCCAATGAGAATAATAAAGATGGAACCGGATCCGGTGTAAAAAACACAGATAGGATATTCCAATGAGAATGATAAAGGCGGAACCGGTCAGGTGTAAAACACACAGACGAGGATGTTCCAATGAATAACGAAGAATGTCACCAAGTATAGGGTAAACCACGATACTGAGTTATTCCAAATGAATAATAAACAATGGAATAACAATTCTCTTCATGAATAAGAAAGAATAACTTACTTACGGTACAACAAATAATATTCCCTACCTTAGAAGAACTGAATATTGGCAAGGTGAAGTAGCAGAATACTTTTCTTCTTTCTCTCTATAGTTTCTCTCTCTAGAGTTTCAGTGAATTCGTGAAAAATAATGAAGCACTATTGTGAAGGCGCTGACTCACCAACTAAGAGAGCGCGGCAACAGGTGGCAATGTTCCTCCCATGAACAACACCACCGAAAGAGATGATGAACGAGGGATGTTTAGAAGCTTTTTCGATTCATGCAAAAAATCGAGACGAGGAGACTCGTGTTCAAAATCTGAGGAGGAAATGATAGCAATTCACGAGTTGTCACGTGCCAAGCGATTCAAAGAGTTGGGACCACCGAATTTAAGGGAAAGCGAGATCAATCACAGGCGGAAACATGGGTCAATCAAATTACCAAGATATTCGATGTCTTGGGATGCGCGGAGAACAAAGGTTCCATTCGCCACCTTTATGTTCCCATGGCGAGTGCATCTTTGGTGGGAGTCTCGTGAAGTGTACCCATCCAAATTGCTTTTCGGCATGTCTTGGGAGGCGTTTGAAACTATTTAATGACAAATACTTTTCACGAAAGTGTTCGCTCATATGAAGGAAGTGGAGTTTATTAGGCGGAAGCGAGAACAACATGGCGGTGTCTCGATGACGAGGCAAAGTTTGCAGAGTTATCCAGGTTTCATCTCATTTGGTGGAGAATGAGGAACGTATGACGCGGATGTTTCTTAGAGGTTTGAAACCCGGCGTACGTCAATATCTCATTTCTCATAAATTTTCTCTCTACAGAGGATGTTGTAAACATGGCTCAATTATTAGAAGCGAGATAACGAGTACGGTCTAATTGAGGGACCCACAACCAGGATCGTGACTTAGATATGAAGTCAGCGAATAATGATAACCCGGTGGAGAAAGAAAGCGAGACGGACAAAATGGTAACCACTCTGGTGGTAATCATGGCCATGAAAATAGAAGAAGCGAGTCGGAGGAGATTTTAAAAAGAGGAGATTTAACAATGACCATGTGAAGGCGATAGTCTACAAATTAAGAATTGGTTCTAAGGAAGGAGAACGACCACCCATATATATGTTACAAATGCGAAAAAGAGGGACATATCACCAAAGCGCCTACAACAGTTCAAGGTATGCTATAATTGTGAAAAGTCAAAGTCAACGATTAGGGAAGAAGCGTTTGTTGTATTTGGTCATAATGCGAGGAACCCAAACGAGGTGATCACGGGTAAGCTATTTATAAATTCTTGCGAAGTTTATACCTTACTTGATCCGGTGCTACCCATTCATTTATCTCCTGCATGTGCTCAACGTTTAAACTTGACTCTCAGGAGAAATTAGACTTTGACCTATCTGTGGAAACTCCGTTAGAGAAACTTTCATCACATCCATCATTTATAAATCTTGTTTGATTCAAGTTGGCACCATCACCTTTACCGTTGACCTTATCTCTTTAAAGATACTTGCTTTTGATGTGATTTTAGGGATTGATTGGTTAACTACTCATCATGCCAAAATTGATTGTTTTCGTAAGGTTGTTAGTTTTCATATTCTAACCAACTTTGTTATGCAATTCAACAACTAAACCATTAAAATCAATCACCATCATATCTAATCATAATGCTATTCGTTTATTGAAAAACGGATGTCAAGCTTTCTTAGCCCATGTTATGGATTTGAATAAAGACACGTCAAATTTGAATAATATTCTTGTTGTTATTGACTTTCTGACGTATTTCGAAGAACTTCCTTATTTACCCCCGAATGTAAAGTTGAATTCTTTATTGATCTTGAACACTGGTACAAAGCCCATTTCTAAAACCCCATATCGAATGGCTCTATTGAACTTGAGGAGTTAAAGGTCCAACTACGAGGAATTGTTGGACATCGGTTTCATTCGATCTCTAGTACATCTCCTTGGGGTGCTCTGTTTTTATTTGTAAAGAAGAAAGAGCGGGAGTATGCGACTTTGTATTGACTATCGGGAATTGAACCATGTCACCATCAAGAATAGGTATCCTCTACCTCGTATTGATGACTTGTTTGACGAGTTACAAGAGGGCACAATTCTTTTCAAAAATCGATCTTCGATTACGGATATCATCGATTGAAGATTAGGCGAGGATATTCAAAGAGCGCCTTTAGAACTTCGATGCGGGCATTATGAATTCCTAGTCATATCTTTCGGTTGACTAATGCTCCTGCGGCTTTCATGGATATGATGAACCGAGTATTCAAGGAATATTTGGATCGGTTTGTTGTTGTCTTTATTGATGACATCCTTATATATTTCAAAAGTCGTAAAGAGATCATGAGCACCATTTGAAATTTGGTACTCAAAGGCTTCGTGAAAACAAACTATATGCCAAATTGAAGAAATGCGAGTTACGGCGAGAAGTAGCATTCCTTGAGCGCGATGGTGTCGAAACATGGAGTATCTGTTGATCCCGTGAAGATTGAAGCAATACAAAGTTAGAGCAATGAAATCGGTGATGAAGTACGTAGCTTTTGGGCTTAAATTTGGTTATTATCGGAGATTCGTGGAAGGGTTTTCTCGAATCGCTACTCCATTAACTCACTAACTTCGGAAGGATACAAAATTCGTTTGGAGCGAAGAATGCGAGAGAAGAGTTTCCAAGAGCTTAAGAGGAGACTTATTTTGGCTCGATTCTAACAATACCATCTGGTTCGGATGGATTTGTTATCTACAACGATGCTTCAGGCAAAGGGTTAGGATGTGTTCTCATGCAACATGGGAGAGTCATAGCCTATGCCTCGCGACAACTTAAAGAGTATGAGAGGAATTATCCTACTCATGATCTAGAGTTAAGCGGTGATCGTTGCCAGCTTAAAGATATGGAGGCATTATTTATTTGGGGAGAAAGTGGAGATATATTAGGACCATAAAAGCCTCAAATATTTCTTCACGCAAAAGGAACTCAACATGGCAACGACGTTGGCTCGAGTTGTTGAAAGATTACGACCACACTATTCAATACCATCCCGAAAAGCGAACGCTTGGTGGTGACGCGTTGAGTAGAAGATCATATGCAGGAATGAGTGCGATGATGTCAAGTATACGCGTAGAGCCAACTTTAATAGAAAAAGTTAAGGTTGCTTTCGAGCCCGCCAAGGCGTGAAATGATGCGTATGAAGAAGAAAGTACAAGAAGGTGCTATTCGAGCGAGAATTGATGAAGAAGGAATACTTGAGTCCACTCCGGACTTTGTGTCCCTAACGACTACGATTTGAAGTACAAGATTATGATGGAGGCACACAATACACCATTTGCAATCCATCTGGAAGTACCAAAATGTATGATGATCTTGACATACATTTTGGTGGAACAATATGAAGAGAGATTGCAAAGTTTATCTCAATGTGTTTAACTTGTCAACGTGTAAAGGCGGAGCATCTAGTACCTAAGGTCCGTTGCAACCACTTGAGATTCGAAATGGAAGTGGGAACACATTACCATGGATTTCGTTACGGGTCTTCCTACGGTTTCTCAAGGCATCAATGCTATTTGGGTTATTGTTGATAGATTAACCAAGTCTGCTTTCATTTCTTGCCGTCACGGAGACTTATTCCTTGAACGTCTTGCTAGTATATATGTAAATGAGATTGTGAGGTTGCATGACATGCCGGTATCCATAGTTTTGGATCGTGACCCAAGATTCACTTCAAGATTTTGGGTTAGCTTGCAAAAAGCTATGAGCGCAGTTTACGATTGATTCGGCATACCATCCTCAAGCGGGACGGACAATCGAGAGAGGACTATTCAAACTCTTGAAGATTTATTAAGACTCTATGTCCTAGACTTCAAGGCGGTTAGGATAAGTATTTACCATTGGTGGAATTCTCCTACAACAACGAGTTATAAGGCAAGTATAGGTGTGGCTCTATTCAAGCATTATATGGGACGAAAATGTCGCTCTCCGGTATGTTGGGACGAGGTGGGTGAAGCAACATTGTTGGGACCCGAGTTGGACGCGTATGACTACGGAAAAGATCCAAATGATTCGACAGCGTATACAAAAGCGGCACAAGATCGACAAAAGAGTTATGCGGATCTTCATCGAAAGGACGTGGAATTTAGTATAGGGGATCATGTATTGTTGCGAGTTGCTCCATGGAAGGGAGTTACAAGATTTGGGAAGAGAGGAAAGCTCAATCCACGATTTATTGGTCCATTTCAAATTCTTGACCGAGTAGGAAATGTAGCCTATAGACTCGCGTTACCTCAAAGTATGTCTCGTGTTCATAATGTGTTTCACATATCGTACTTCCGTAAATATGTGAAAGACCCAAACCACGTTATAGAGTTAGAAGCAGGACGAAATAGTCGAAGACTTAACGTATGAGGAGGTACTGTCAAGATCTTGGATAGGAAGGAACATGTCCTACCTTGAAAGGTCATACCACAAGTTAAAGTTTTGTGGAGGAATCATGCTTTATAGAGGAAATGACCTGGGAATTGGAAAGCGGAAATGAAAGCGAGGTATCTTCACCTTTTGAAACACCAAATACGTCGTCGATTTCGAGGGGCGAAATTTCATAAGGAGGGAGGTTGTAAGACCCCAACTTATTATTAATGAAATTTAATTTTCTATTTATTATTTTGAAATAGTAAGGGTTGATTTGATTAATGTGGATAGTTATGGGTAAAAATCTGCTAAATATTTCAAAATAAGCAAGTGGTTATAAAATATTCATTGTTGTCGGGGAATATTCGTTTGTCGTGGAATATTCTCTCACGCCGGAGAATATTCGCATTGACGGTTGCGATCTTTAATGGGTCCCATAACTAAAAAGCGATTGGATGAAGAAAATGACAAATATAAGTTGTTTAAAAATAACTGGCAGTAGTAGTTATTCAAGTATTATCTTGTTAAAATACTTTCGGTGGTTAAAACACGTGTAGCACGGTATTGTACCAATTATTGATTCTTACGTAAGAAGACACTACTCAATAATGGTTACGGTAATTCTTTATTGATTATTTTATTGATTTAATAATTCTTTGCGTTGATATTTTATATTGCTATTGTTTTGATAATTGTCATTACGTATTTTTTATTATCGAAGCAATAATTCATATTATCTGAATAATATTATTAGATAATATTATTGGCAATGTCTAGAAAGTTACATCTAAGGAGAGGTTTGGTCACCTAATTGCGGCCAAGAAGGAGAAATTCTTATTCGAAAGCCCCTCTTTCCAGGAGCTACCAAGTTGCCGATTGTGATTCTATAATATTATTTGTGAATAATTAATTATTGATTTATATAATGAGAAAATATTGATTTTATGTGGATATAGATGGAGAAAAATTTTAATGTGACAATTGTTGAAAATTGAAATTTTATCTTTTTACGATAAAATAATTCATTTAAATATATTATTATATTTTAATAATATAATAATGGTGATATTTTTACAACGAATGTGGGATATATGAGTATCTGAGAAGGAAGAGTATTTTGTTGCAATAAATGTTTAAAACATGTTAAACATGTCGGTGGACCCCATTTATCGAGTGAAATTTGATTATAACTTTGTAAAATCGCTTGGTTTGTGGATTTCGGTCAATTTCTATTTGGAATTTGGAAAAACTTTCTTACGCAAAGTTGTAGAGAATTGAATTTCCTATAAAACTCATAAGATTCGAATTTTTTTGATGAAAGGGCTATTTATTATGAATTATTGAAGTTCCAAAGCTCGAAATAATTGATTTTGGAAGTTTAAAATATTTAAAATTTGAAAAACGTTTTTTTCATTATGGTGTGTCACACATGTGGGTTGAATGAGCTGAATTCAGTTCTTGGAAGGTTGGCGTAGGAAATTTTATTATAAATAATAATATTATATTAAATTTTCGCTTTGGTGTTCTAAGCATTTTCCTATAAATAGGGTGCTTGGGTTAGAATTGAAAATCACACCGTAAGCTGAAGTTTTCTCTCTATATTATCGAGCGTATTCTTGTGAGTATTTTGAGTATACTTTGAGTATTGTTAGGCGGTGCAAGTTCCTCAAAGACTATATTCTTAGATTCCAAATTAAGTACTAATCTTTCGAGGTAAGGGTGTTATTTTCTTCTCAAATGATATTATTTCTTGATATCATTATCTTTGAAATATTGGTTGGAACTTTTATCAAATTTGGAACTTTTTCATGTGGGGGTTACTATTCACGAGTTCTTATTTGTGGCGCCCCAAAATAGGTATACATCACCCATTACGAGTTGTCAATACATGGTACGAACAACTACAACTTTATTATTACAACAAGAAAGCTGTGAGTTTAAATACAAATATTATCTTACAGACAATATCTATACTCAAATAAATCCTCATCACATTTATTGATACATTATTTTACAAAATGGTGAGGACTACTAAACAACTCTCTCTAGAACCTTCATTCCATACCCCAGGACTCGTACTTTCATTTATATTTTAGCCTCACGAGAAAAATGGAACAAAAAGGAAAAGGGTGAGCTCAACTAGCTCAAGAAAGAATATTATGACTAAGATAATATACAACAAATTACCGTTAGTCTTCAACAGGAAAAATCTAATAGAATCTGATAGACAACAAATTTTAAATCAATATTCGCAATGAAATAATAATTCATTAGAAGAGTTAAGTAGAGAATGTAAACTACTATCTTCCATGTATGAATTTAAAAGTTCATCGTCTATCTTTTATCCATGTAACATCAATCAATATATATCCGGAATCACATATTCATCTTTGCTTCTGAGCCAAAGATATTCATCGATTACCGGGTCATGTTCATCTAAACACCATTCATCTTTGCACTACTGAGGCAAAAAGATATTCTTGAAATCATTCATCTTTACTTCTGAGGCCAAAGATATTCCATAATATCATCATTTAAGATGAAGATGATGAAAAATATTTTAAAGAAAGCGAATCCAAATGAAACAAAATGACAAGGATTAAGGATTAAGGATTCGTACTTTGTTTTATTCACGTCCAAAAAATACCTCAAAAATAATCGCGATTGGTGTAAAATTCAAGAATGATCAAAACATGGATACAATCAAAGCTAGTATCCGAATAGATATTTTGACGAAAAGAAAAATTTTATTTTTAGATGAATAGTCTCAGATGATTCGTGAATAAGTGTCGTATACGTGAATAGTAACTCTCGACACCAAAAGTTCCAAATTTGATAAAAACTTGAGGATCAATATTTCAACATAATGATATTGAAGAAATAATATCATTACTGAAAAAAATAATATCCCTTACCTCGAAGATCGAGATTTAAAAAACAGGATATAGGCTATGACTTGAACTTGCAAGAAGAATAGCAATACTCAAATTATACTCAAAATACTCACAAGAATAAACTCGATAATATAGAGAGAAAACTTGATTTCGGTGTGATTTTCAATTCTAACCTAAGCACCCTATTTATAGAAAATTGCTTAGAACACGAAAGCGTAGAAAATTTAATATAATATTAATATATTATATATAAATTCCTACGCACACAATCTATGATCTGAATTCAGCCATGCTTGACAACAAATAAGTCTACTAAACAAATCAAAAACGTTTTATTATTTAAAATAATTAAAACTTCCAAAAATCAATTATTCAGAATTTGAACATCAATAATTCATAATAAATAGCTCTTTTATCAGAAAATTTGAATCTCGCGAGTTTTTTTAGGAAATTCAATTCTCTACAACTTTGCAGAAGAAAGTTTTTCCAAATTCCAAATAGAAATTGACCGAAATCCACAAGCAGGCGATTTTACAATTTATAATCAAATTTCGATCGATAAATGGGGTCCACCGACATGTTTAACATGTTTTAAACATTTATTGTAACAAAAATACTCTTCCTCCTCGTATACTCATATATCCCACATTCGTTGTAAAAATATCACCATTATTATATTATTAAAATATAATAATACATTATCTTATCGAAAAAGATAAAATTTCAATTTTCAACAATTGTCACATTAAAATTTTTCTCCATCTATATCCACATAAAATCAATATTTTTTCATCATCATATGAATCAATAATTAATTATTCACAAATAATATTATTGAGAATCACAATATTGACAACCAGGCGGTTCACAGGAAGAAGGGCTTTCAATAAGAATTTCTCCTTCTTTGGGAGCGCAATTAGGTGACCAAACCTCTCCTAGACAGAACTTTCTAGACATTGCCAATAATGTTATCTAATAATATTATTCGAGATAATATGAATTATTGCTTCGATAATGAAAAATATTGTGTAATGACAATTATTGAAACAACAAACAATATAAAATATCAACGCAAAGAATTATTGAATCAATAAAATCTTGAATAAAGAATTACCGTAACCATTATTGAGTAAAGTGCCTTCTTACGTAAGAATCAATAATTGGTGCAATCTGGTAATCTTCTTGTGTTTTAACCACCGAGTATTTTAATAAAATATTAATGGTAATAATTACGTAGTTATTTTTAACCAACTTATATTTGTCGTTTTCTTTATCCAATCGCTTTCCGTTATGGGGCCCACACATGGTCGCTACCACATATACGAATATTCAAACAAAGACGAATATTCCACGACCAAACGAATATTCCCCGACAACAATGAATATTTTATAACCACTTGCTTATTTTAAAATATTTGTGTATTTTACCCCTAACTATCCACATTAATCACATCAACCCATACTATTTCAAAATAATAAATAGAGAAAATAAAATTTCATTAATAATAAGTTGGGGTCTTACACTATTCATGAGTTACTATTCACGAGTACTATTCATGAAGCGTGAAGATGTTTTTTTTTTGAAATTTCTATCTTTTGGTGTCGGAGTTACTATTCACGTATACGGCACTATTCACTAAAAAAATAAAATTTCTTCTTTTTGTCCAAAATATCTATTCTGGATACTAGCTTTGATTGTATCCATGTTTTGATCATTCTTGAATTTTACACCACTATGATTATTTTTGAGGTATTTTTGGACATGGATAAAACAAAGTACGAATCCTTAATCCTTAATCCTTGTCATTTTGTTTCACTGGATTCGTTTCTTTAAAATATTTTCATCATCTTGGTCTTAAATGATGATATTATGGAATATCTTTGGCCCGTAGTGCAAAAGATGAATGATTTCTGAAGAATATCTTTGGCCCGTAGTGTAAAAAGATGAGCAGTGTTTAGATGAACATGATCAATCGATGAATATCTTTGGCCTGTAAGCAAAGATGAATATTTGATTCCGGATATATATTGATTGGCGTTCTGAGAGATAAAAGATGAGCGATGAACTTTTAAATTCATACATAGAAGATAGTAGTTTGCATTCTCTACTTAACTCTTCTAATGAATTATTATTTCCGATTCATGAATATTGATTTAAAATTTGTTGTCTATTGTATTTTATTAGATTTTTCCTGTTGAAGACTAACGATAATTTGTTGTATATTATCTTAGTCATAATATTCTTTTCTTGGGCTAGTTGAGCTCACCCTTTTCCTTTTGTTCCATTTTTCTTCTCGGGATGCGAGAATATAGCGAGTCTGAGTAGTGGGGTATGGAATGAAGGTTCAGAGAGTTGTTTAGTAGTCCTCACCATTTTTATAAAATAATGTATCAATAAATGTGATGAGGATTTATTTGAGTATAGATATTATACAGAAGATAATATTTGTATTCAAACTCACAGTTTCTTGTTGTAATAATAAAGTTGTAGTTGTTTACATACCATGTATTGACAACTCGGAATAGGTGATGTATACCTATTTTGGGGGCGCCACACATACCTATACATAACTTGTATATGCAGATACCCTATACTTGGTGAAATCCTTATGTTATTCCATTCTTATTATTACTGTTGGAATAACTCAGATGTCTCTGAGTTTACCTATACTTGGTGACATTCTTCAATTATTACATTGGAACATCACATGCATGTGTGTTTTACAGGACTGGTTAAAATCTTTATTATTATTCATTGGAACATTATGTATACGTGTGTTTTACACGGACTGGTTAAAATCTTTATTATTATTACATTGGAACATCCTGTTTGTGTGTTTTACGGACCTAGTTCCGTCTTTATAATTATTACATTGGAACATCACATGCATGCGTTTCTACGTGGGACTGGTTCCGATTATTTATTATTCTGTTGGAATAACTTTTGCCTGTGCGATCTATCGCATGCATGGTGATTTCTTTTGTTATTCCATTCCTTATTATACTCAGTTAGTTAAAACTTTGACTTCTATACTCCATGAAATTTGTAGAATATCCTTGATATTTGCGTTTCATCCGATATCTTTTCATGGAAATATTCTTACGATCATTCTTGAATTTTACTCTACAAACTTGATATCATGTTGACAATTTGGGCGTTAATAATTCTGGATAAAATAATTCTTGAACTTGTTTTATTAAATTCTTATATCATTGTCATCATCCTCATGTTTTATATTATGTTGAAAGTCATCTATATTTTGTAGTGCATAGATGGACTTGGTATGATTATGACTGAGGATTATTCGGTGTAATCATGGATAGTAATGTTACAAATGATGTGGTAAAAATCCTCGATTGGTAGTAGTGCATTGATGGGACGATTGTTGGCATGATCATGACCATTAATGAATACACAACTATTCTTGGCCCGTAGTGCATGAATAATTGTGGTCGTGATACTAAAGAATATCATTGTCAGTAGTAGTGCGGGGTGATTCGATGATGTGGAATATTTATTAAAGTTGAGTCTCGGCTATAATGATGATGAAAAACCTTTTAAATCATAAAAGATAGTAGATTTTATTTTCTACTTGACTCTTTTAATGGATTCTTTGGTTCATTTGTAGTTAAACTTGATGTTCATTATATTTTATCGGTTTAACAATGTTGTAGGCTAATGATAATTTATTCGCATTATCTTAGTCATAATATTTCTTCTTGAGCTAGTTGAGCTCACCCTTTCTTTCCTTTGTTCTCTTGAAATGAGAATATAATTTGGGACGAGTCGGGGAGCGGAGTAATGGTCGAGAGGATAGCATTAGTAGTCCTCACTATTACGTGAAATAGTGTGATAATAATTGTAATGAGGACTCCTTTTGAGTTTGTATAATATCTAGTAGACAATATTTGATTCAAACTCACGATTTATGTCGTATTATACCTGACGATTATATTAGTAAGTTGTATTTAAATTCTGTACCATGTATCTGACTACCCAAGATGGGTGATGTATACCTAATTTTGGGGGCCTCACAGTTGGTATTAAAGCTTAGGGATATGATCCCTGGCTAAGATGTGAGAATAGTACTAGGAGGGGAGAGACGGGGAATACCTTCGCTAGTATTGTGACGCCCCCAAAATAGGTCCATTCCATCTAACCAATTATGAGTCGCCAAATACATTGTACAGAAATAACTACAACTTTATTATTACAACATATAAACTGCGAGTTTAAATACAGATATTGCCATCTATACAATATCCACACGCAAATAAATCCCCATCATAATTATTCATACATTATTTTACAAAAATGGTGAGGACTACTAAACAACTCTCTCTAGAACCTTCATTCCATACCCCGACTAGTACTCGCAACATTCTCGCGCCTCACGAGAAGAAAAATGGAACAACAAGGAAAAGGGTGAGCTCAACTAGCCCGATAAAGAATATTATGACTAAGATAATATACAACAAATTATCGTTAGTCTTCAACGAGGAAAAATCTAATAGAATACTGATAGCAACAAATTTTAAATCAATATTACATGGTGAAATAATAATTCATTAGAAGAGTTAAGTAGAGAATGCAAACTACTATCTTACATGTATGAATTTAAAAGTTCATCATCGATATCTTTTATCCTGTAACATCAATCGATATATATACGGAATCAAATATTCATCTTTCCACTATAGGCCAAAGATATTCATCGATTGGTCATGTTCATCTAAACACTGTTCATCTTTGCACTACTGGCAAAGATATTCTTGAAAATCATTCATCTTTGCTACTACGGGCCAAAGATATTCAATAATATCATCATTTTAAGGCGAGGATGATGAAAATATTTTAAAAAAGCGAATCCGATTGAAACAAAATGTGAGGATTAAGGATTAAGGATTAGTACTTTATTTTATCCATGTCCAAAAATACCTCAAAAATAATTATAGTGTTGTAAAATTTGAGAATGATCAAAACATGGATCTGATCAAAGCTAGTATCCGGAATAGATATTTTGGACAAAAGAAGAAATTTCATTTTTGATTGAATAGTCTTAGTATCGTGAATAGTCAGTATCGTGAATAGTCTCAGTATATCGTGAATAGTAACTCAGACACCAAAAGATAGAAATTCCATAAAAAACATCTTCACAACTCACGTGAATAGTACTCGTGAATAGTAACTCGTGAATAGTAACTTCATGAATAGTAACTCATGAATAGTAACTTCGTGAATAGTAACTCATGAATAGTAACCCAGACATGAAAAAGTTCCAAATTTGATAAAAGTTCCAACCAATATTTGACATAATGATATTGAAGAAATAATATCATTTGAGAAGAAAATAACATCCACTTACCTCGAAAAGACATTACTTAGTTGAAAAACAGGATATAGGCTATGACTTGAACTTGCTTAGTATAGCAATACTCAAAGTATACTCAAAATACTCACAAGAATACGCGAGATAATATAGAGAGAAAACTTGAGTTTACGGTATGATTTTCAATTTAACTAAGCACCTATTTATAGGAAATTGCTTAGAACACCAAAGTAGAAAATTTAATAAATTAATATTATAATTTTTTTCTACATCCTCCTACACATCAAGCATCTGAATTCAGCAACATGACATATGTTAAAGATGCCCACCAAACACAAAAAACGTTTTTGTGAATATAAATATTTAAAACTTCCAAAAATCAATTATTTCGGAGCTTCGGAACTTCAATAATTTATAATAAATAGTCCTTTTATCAGAAAATTCGAATCTCGCGACTTTTTATAGGAAATTCAATTCTCTACAACTTTGCAGAAGAAATATTTTCCAAATTCCAAATAGAAATTGACGAAATCCACATACGGACAATTTTAAATTTATAATCAAATTTCGGTCGAGAAATGGGGTCCACCGACACACAAAACATGTGTTAATCATTTTTTGCAACAAAATACTCTTCCTCCTCGTATACTCATATATCCCACATTCATTGTAAAAATATCATAGTTAATATATTATTAAAATAATATATTTAAATGAATTATTTTATCGAGAAAAAGATAAAATATTAATTTTCAACAATTGTCATTTAAAATTTTTCTCCATCTATATCCACATAAAATTAATATTTTCCTCATCATATGAATCAATAATTAATTATTCACAAATAATATTCTGAGAATCTGATATTGATGACCGGTCGGTTCCGAGGAAAGAGGGCTTTCGATAAGAATTTCTCTTCTTCTTGGTGGCATGATTAGGTGACCAAACCTCTCCTTAGGCGAGAACTTTCTAGACATTGCCAATAATGTTATCTAATAATATTATTAGGATAATATGAATTATTAGCCGATAATAAAAAATCTTGTGTAATGTGATTATTGAAACAACGATAATATAAAATATCAACGCGACAATTATTAATCGATAAAATAAAATCTTTGAGCAGTAATTCTTTGTAACCATTATTGAGTAGTGCCTTCTTACGTAAGAATCAATAATTGGTGCAATACTGGTGTCTTCTCTTGTTGACAACGGCGTATTAGTGTGTTTTAACCACGGGTATTATTCAAGTGATACTTGGTAACAACTACTGTAGTTATTTAAAACAACTTATATTTGTCGTTTTCTTCATCCAATCGCTTTTTAGTTATGGGGCCACACAAAAGGCTACTAGCTGCCGTAAATACGAATATTCACAAGCGATCACGAATATTCCACGACCAAACGAATATTCAAACGATAATGAATATTTTATAACCACTTGCTTATTGAAAAATATTTGCGTATTTTACCCATAACTATCCACATTAATCAAATCAACCCTTACTATTTCAAAATAATAAATAAAGGAAATTCCTTTTTATTTAAAAAATTTGAGGTCTTCTGACCTCCCTCCTTATGAAATTTCGTCCTCGAAATTGGCGTCGTCGATACTGGTGTTTGAAAAGATGAGAATACCTCGCTTTCATTTCCATTTCCAACTCCAGGTCATTTCCTCGATAGCATGGTTTCTCCACAAAACTTTAACTTGTGGTATAACCTCGGTACATAGGACATATTCTTTCTATCCAAGATCTTGGCGTGGTACCTCCAAATACGTTAAGTCTTGGCTATCTCATCCGGTTCTAACTTCGATAGCGTGGTTTGGGTCGTCCACATATTTACGTAACATCGATCGTGAAAAGCGTTATGAACACGCAGCGTATACTTGGCGGTAAAAGCGAGTCTATAGGCCGCGGTTCTATTCGATCGAGAATTTCAAATGGATTAATAAATCGAAGGTTTGAGCTTTCCTCTCCACAGATTCTCGCTTTTAAAATAACAACTTCTTGCACCTCCTTCTTCAAATTAAATCATTTCCGGTGTGTGGCTTGAGCGACTTTAACTTTATCGATTAAAAGTCGATTATACTCGTATATCATCACGTGGATACCTAGAGTTTTCATCTCCATCTCTATTATTTGTAAATTATCTGAAATTAGTCTTTGACAATATCGTACTTCGTACTTGTATATCGATCTTCTACTCAACACGTCGGCTACCACGTTCGCTTTTTTCGGGATGGCGTGGTCGAACATGTCTTTGAAATGAGTCTCCTCTTGAGTTCTTGAAGCTCTTCCCACATTCTTTGCTCCATTCGAATTTTGTATCTCTCTGAGTCATTTTGCGTTAATGGAATAGCGATTCGAGAATATCCTTCAGCGAATCTCGATAATAACCAATTAAGCCTGAAAGCTACGTATTTCGATTCTACGAGCTTAGGTTGTTCTCAATTGTGACTCATATCGACCTTGGATATGCGTTACAATGACACCTATCGGTTTACTATCGCGCGAATATGGTGTCCCCTACGGAGAATGCGGCGGTGCATTCCACAAAGGAATTCACCGGATAAAGGCTCGGTACCAAATTCTATAGTTGAATTTTAACTCACGAAGTTTAATAGGAGCCATTCGATATGAGATTTTAGAAATGAGTTTTGTCTAGGGTTCAAAGTCGATACAAAATTTAATATCGATCTTTGGGAGTAAACCGAGAAATTCTTTGAAATCGTCGGGAAAATCAATAACAACGGGAATATTATTCAAATCGGCGTGTCTTTATTCAAATCCATAACATGGACTAAGAAAACTTGACATCCGTAATAAGCGAATGACTTCATGGCTTGATATGAAAATGTTTGACTACAATGGTTTGATTGCTTGAATTGAATAACGGGTTGCTTAGGAATATGAAAACTAACAACCTTACGAAAGTAATCAATTTGGCGTGATGAGTAGTTAACCTTAAAATCACATCAAAAGCAAATATCTCTATAGAAATAAGGTTAACGAGGTAATATAATAGTGCTGACTGAATCAAGCAAGATTTTTCTAAACAACGGATGTAATGAAAGTTTCTCTAATGGAGTCTCATAAATAGGTCAAAGTCTAATTTCTCGTAGTCGAGTTCAAGCGTTGGCCGCAAGCGAGAGATAAAAGAATGGGTAAAAGCAGGTATCTAGTAAGGTATAAACTTCGCAAGAATTTATAATTAACTAACTAACCCGTGCTAACCGTTCGGGTTACTCGCATTTTGAGAAGTCGCAAAAAGCGCTCTTCGATGTCGTTGACTTTGACTTTTACATATCGCCTCTGGTGCCAGCGTCCCATTTGGACTTGATTTATTTATAGGACAAAATCAAGCTATGTGACCATCTTTTCCACAACTAAAACATACCTTGGAAGGCTTTGAGCAGTTTGACCTTATATGTCCCTCCTCTCGCATCTGTAGCATCTAGCGGCGATCGTTCTCTTCCCTTAGAATTTGTTCTTTGGTCTTTGATCTTTCTGCTTAAGCGTCTTCCGTCATTGTTAAATCTTCTCTTTTTAGATTGGACATCTCTTTCCATAATATCAGCAGCGTCGTGCGGCTTTTACCCATGCATCACTCATTCTCACTCGTTCGATTATTTCTTCTTTTCACTTCAGATTCGACTTTATCATCTTATACTCTGCGCAAAAAGTGTTTACATTCAAGCATCACATATCGGGTAACATAAGCTTGAATCGTTGCATCCTTTTGCTCCACATTTGCTGCAATTCTTGACTCTCTTAACTCATGAATACGATTTTGCAATTCTATATTTTGATCATAAAATACCTCTAATAAACTCTCTTGGTACCTCTTCTTCCTCTTCTTCCTCACTCTCATTTGTTACCTCTGCGTTATCTCTAAAGGTGCAACTTATCGATTCTTCACTCACCACATGGATATCTCTAATTCCTTCTTCGCACGACATCACATTATCTAGTTGGCGATTAGAGGTGTCTCCACGATCTCATTCACTCCATTGTTAACGTTCTCGTGACCATTCTTAAAAACTATCATAAAACAAGGGTTAATTAAATAAATTAACAAATCATATAATACCCTATATTATGACCAACCAACAAATAAGCTTAGGTAGGACACCTTTAGCGAAGGATTTACTCGTCTCTCCCTCTCTAGTTCTATTCCCGATCTCACAGAGATTATATCCTAAGCTCGATACCCATTGTGGCGCCCCAAAATAGGTCCATTCCATCCAACCCATTACGAGTCGCAAATACATGATGCGAAATAACTACAACTTTATTATTACAACATATAAAGCGTGAGTTTAAATCTGAGATATTGCCATCTAGACAATATCACACGCAAATAAATCCCCATCATAATTATTGATACATTATTTTACAAAATGGTGAGGACTACTAAACAACTCTCTACAGAACCTTCATTCCATACCCAGAAGCTAGTACTCATTTACATTCTCGCCTCACGAGAAAAAAAATGGAACAACAAGGAAAAGGGTGAGCTCAACTAGCCCGATAAAGAATATTATGACTAAGATAATATACAACAAATTATCGTTAGTCTTGACGAGGGAAAAATCTAATAGAATCTGATAGGCAACAAATTTTAAATCAATATTACATGCGTGAAATAATAATTCATTAGAAGAGTTAAGTAGAGAATGCAAACTACTATCTTACATGTATGAATTTAAAAGTTCATCGTCTATCTTTTATCCTGTAACATCAATCAATATACATCCGGAATCAAATATTCATCTTTTTCCACTCTGAGGCGAAGATATTCATCGATTAGTCGTGTTCATCTAAACACTGTTCATCTTTGCACTTCTGACCAAAGATATTCTTGAGAAATCATTCATCTTGCACTCTGGGGCAAAGATATTCAATAATATCATCATTTAAAAGGCGAGGATGATGAAAATATTTTTAAAAAAGCGAATCCGGTGAAACAAAATGAACGATGAGGATCAAGGATTAAGGATTCGTACTTTTGTTTTATCCATGTCCAAAAATACCTCAAAAATAATTATAGTGGTGTAAAATTCAAGAATGATCAAAACATGGATCTGATCAAAGCTAGTATCGAGAATAGATATTTTGGGAAAAAGAAGAAATTTCATTTTTGATTGAATAGTCAGAAGTATACGTGAATAGTGTAAGTATCGTGAATAGTCTTAGTATCGTGAATAAGTAACTTTCAGACACCAAAAGATAGAAATTCACAAAAAACATCTTCACGCTTCATGAATAGTACTCGTGAATAGTAACTCGTGAATAGTAACTCGTGAATAGTAACTTCGTGAATAAGTAACTTCGTGAATAGTAACTCATGAATAGTAACCCCGACATGAAAAAGTTCCAAATTTGATAAAAAGTTCCAACCAATATTTCGACATAATGATATTGAAGAAATAATATCATTTGAGAAGAAAATAACATCCCTTACCTCGAAAAGGCGAGTCTTACTAGTTGAAACAGGATATAGGCTATGACTTGAACTTGCAGTATAGCAATACTCAAAGTATACTCAAAATACTCACAAGAATAATTTCGATAATATAGAGAGAAAACTTGATTTACGGTGTGATTTTCAATTCTAACCTAAGCACCTATTTATAGGAAATTCTTAGAACACAAAGCGAGAAAATTTAATAAATTAATATTATAATTTTTTTCTACATCCTCCCTACACATCAAGCATCTGAATTCAGCAACATGACATATGTTAAAGATGCCCACCAAACACAAAAAACGTTTTTGTGAATATAAATATTTAAAACTTCCAAAAATCAATTATTTCGGAGCTTCGGAACTTCAATAATTTATAATAAATAGTCCTTTTATCAGAAAATTCGAATCTCGCGACTTTTTATAGAAAATTCAATTCTCTACAACTTTGCAGAAGAAATTTTTTCCAAATTCCAAATAGAAATTGACCGAAATCCACATACGGACAATTTTACAGGCTATAATCAAATTTCAGTCAAGAAATGGGGTCCACCGACACACAAAACATGTGTTAATCATTTTTTTGCAACAAAAATACTCTTCCTCCTCGTATACTCATATATCCCACATTCATTGTAAAAATATCACTGTTAATATATTATTAAAATAATATATTTAAATGAATTATTTTATCAGAAAAAGATAAAATATTAATTTTCAACAATTGTCATTTTAAAATTTTTCTCCATCTATATCCACATAAAATTAATATTTTCCTCATCATATGAATCAATAATTAATTATTCACAAATAATATTCTGAGAATCACAATATTGATGACGAGGCGGTTCAGCAGAAAGAGGGCTTTCGATAAGAATTTCTTCTTCTACTTGTGCTTGATTAGGTGACCAAACCTCTCCTTGAGCGAACTTTCTAGACATTTGCCAATAATGTTATCTAATAATATTATTGAGATAATATGAATTATTGCCGATAATAAAAAAATCGTGTAATGACAATTATTGAAACAATGCAATAATATAAAATATCAACGCGACAATTATTAATCAATAAAATAAAATCTTGAGCGATAATTCTTTGTAACCATTATTGAGTAGTGCCTTCTTACGTAAGAATCAATAATTGGTGCAATCTGGTGTCTTCTTGTTCAACAAGCAGCGTATTAGTGTGTTTTTAACCATAGGGTATTCAGCGATATTACAGTAACAACTACGTAGTTATTTATAAACAACTTATATTTGTCGTTTTCTTCATCCAATCGCTTTCCAGTTATGGGGCCCATAAAAAGGCTGCTTGGCAGTAAATACGAATATTCCCGACGAGTCTGAATATTCCACGACCAAACGAATATTCCCAAACGATAATGAATATTTTATAACCACTTGCTTATTTGAAATATTTGCGTATTTTACCCATAACTATCCACATTAATCAAATCAACCCTTCTTATTTCAAAATAATAAATAAAGGAAATTCCTTTTTATTTAAAAAATTGAGGGGTCTTCAAGTATGACCTACCTAAGTTTATGTCTTTATTTTATTGGCTCATCGAATATAGAGATAAATTGTTACATGTCAATTAACCTTTTGTTTTGTGGCGATATCTAAAAATGACATCGAGAATGTTGAGAATAGCAATGGAGCCACGAGCGATCGTTAATTCACCGATATCAATAATCGAGGATAATGTGCATCGAGGAAGGCGATAATCCTCATGCAAACAACAACACCGACCAAATGATGAATGATCAAATGTTCGGAGGCTTTATGCAATTTATGCGGCAATGAGCGAGTGACTCTGTCCAAAATGTAGGTGAAAACACGAAAAACTCTCGGTGCGGTCACCGCTAAATAATTCAAGGAGTTGGGACCACCGGAGTTTAAGGGAGAGCAAAAACCACTTGGCGGAAGCATGGATAAAGTGATTACCAAGATATTTGATGTCTTGGGATGCTCAGAGAAGCAAAAGGTTCCCTTTGCCGCCTTTATGTTGCGGAGAGGATGATTCTTGGTGGGAATCGGTAAAAGCGTACTCAACTTTGTTATCTTGAAGATATCTTGGGAGAAGTTCCATGAAACATTCAACGACAAATACTTTCCGAAAGTATTCGCCACATGAAGGAGGTGGAGTTTATCAAGTTGGAACAAAATAATATGGCCAGTGTGTCATGATACGAAGCAAAATTTACAGAGTTATCACGGTTTGCGTCCCACTTGGTGGATAATGAAGAGAGAATGGCGAATGTTTTTAAGAAGTTTGAAGTAGGAGATACGTCAACATCTTATTTCTCATAAAGCGTGTTTGTATTCAGGATGTTGTAAATAGGGCTCGATTAGTGGAGCGCGATAACGAGTCAACTATAACTAAAAAGAAGCGGTAAGCAAAATTATAATACCGGCGAGAGTAGTTATCGAGCGGTGACAACAAGCGTGGAGGAATCAACGGGCGGATATGGTAACCACCGGTGGTAATCAAGGCCAAAACAATAAGAATGGATATTTCAAGAAAAGGAGATTCAACAATGATGGAAAGGCGTCAAGACTTTAGCACCCGTTGTTAAGGAAGGAGAAAGACCACCTATCATATGCTTCAAATGCGGAGGAGAGGGACACATCGATCAAAGCTGCGCCATGCCAGTCAAAGCATGTTATA
Source organism: Panax quinquefolius (assembly GCA_020205615.1). Lineage (NCBI taxonomy): Eukaryota > Viridiplantae > Streptophyta > Magnoliopsida > Apiales > Araliaceae > Panax > Panax quinquefolius. Next base: position 113,268,754 of record CM035171.1, on the reverse strand, counting down.
ATTGTGGAAAGAAGGTCACTTAGCTCGATTTTTGTCGTTCACAGAAGACAAATTCAGCTAGGATGGAGAGCACCAAAGAGAGTCGGAAAAGTCAAAATCGGTAGTCTGAGGGAGGCGTTTGTTGTAACCTCCCGAGAAGCAAGGAACCCGAATGAGGTCATCACGGGTAAGCTTATCATAAACTCTAATGAAGTCTATACTTTATTTGATCTGGGTTCTACCCATTCTTTTATTTCTCTACTTTTGGCTCATCGATTAAATTTGACTCAGGAGAAATTAGACTTTGACTTATCTGTGGAAACTCAGTTGGGAGAAACCTTCATTACATCCATTGTTTATAAGTCTTGTTTGGTTCAAATTGGTACCCTCACATTACTGTCGATCTTATTTCATAAAAAATACTTGCATTTGGCGTGATTACTAGGATTGATTGGTTAACTACTTATCATACAAAAATTGATTATTTTCGTAAGGTTGTTAGCTTTCATATTCCTAATCAACCTATTATGCGAATTCAAACGACCAAACCATTAAAATCAATCACGGTCATCTCAAGCCATAAAGCTATTCGTTTATTGAAAAGCGGATGTCAAGCTTTCTTAGCTCATGTCATGATTTAAACAAAAATACGTCGGTTTTGAGCGATATTTCTATTGTTAATAAATTTCACGACGTATTCTCGAAGAACTTCCCGGCCTACCCCAGGCGTGAAATTGAATTTTGTATCGACCTTAAACCCGGTACAAAACCTATTTCCAAAAGCCCCATATCGAATGGCTCTATTGAATTTCGAGGAGTTAAAGACCCAACTACGAGGAATTGTTAGACATTGGCTTTATTAAATCCTAGTACTTCTCCTTGGGGTGTTCTGTTCTATTCGTGAAGAAGAAAGATGGGAGTATGCGACTTTGTATTAATTATCGGGAGTTGAATCATGTCACCATCAAAATAGGTATCCATTGCCACGTATTGATGACTGTGTTTGACCCGATTGCAAGGAGCAAATTCTTTTCAAAGATTGATCTTCATTTTGGATATCACCAATTGAAGATTAGAACCCGTGACATTCCAAAGGCGGCTTTTAGAACTCGATGCGGGCATTATGAATTCTAGTCATGTCCTTTGGATTGACTAATGCTCCGCCGCCTTCATGGATATGATGAACCAAGTATTGAGGAATATTTTGATCACTTTGTGGTCGTCTTTATTGATGACATCTTTATTTATTCCAAAAGCCGTGAAGATCATGAGCAACACTTGAGGTCGACACTCCAAAAGCTTCGTGAATATAAGCTTTATGCGAGTTGAAGAAATCGAGTTCGGCTTGAAGAAGTAGCATTCCTTGGGCACGATGGTATCAAGTCATGGAATATCTGTTGACCCAATGAAAGATTGAAGCTATTCAAAGTGGGAACAACCTAAATCGGTGGAATGAAATACGTAGCTTTCTCGGTTTAATTTGGTTATTATCGGAGATTCGTGGAAGGATTTTCTCGAATCGCTACTCCGATGACTCGGTGACTCGAAAAGATGCAAAGTTCGGTTGGAGCGAAGAATGTGAGAAGAGTTTTCAAGAACTCAAGAGGAGACTTATTTCAAAGACTGCTCGACAATACCATCGGCTCGGAGGATTTGTCATCTCTGATGATGCTTGAGCAAAGGGTTGGGATGTGTTCTCATGCAACATGGAAAAGTTATAGCTTTATGCCTCACGATAACTCAAAAATATGAGAGGAATTATCCTACTCATGATCTAGAGTTAGCATTTGTTGTCTTTGCACTTAAAATTTGGAGGCATTACTTGTATGGGGAGAAAGTGGAGATCTTTACGGATCATAAAAGCCTCAAATATTTCTTCACTCAAAAGGAACTCAACATACGACAACGACGTTGGCTTGAAGCTGTTGAAAGATTATGATCATACCATCAATACCATCCTAGAAAAAGCGAGCGTGGTAGGCGACGCATTGAGTAGAAGATCATACGCAGCAAATACGAGTGCGTTATTGTCAATATGAAAGGCCCATTTTGTGTGACTTGCAAAGGATGGAGATAGAGTTAAAGACTCAGGGGACGCATGTGATGATAAGCGAGTATCTGAGTAGAACCAAACTTTAATCGATAAAGTTAAAGGCGCTTCGAGCTACGGACACGGAGGCGATGCGTATGAGGAAGAAAGTGCAAGAAGGTGCTTATCGCAGGAAGCAAGAATCGATGAAGAAGGAATACTTGAGTCAACTCCGGACTTTGTGTTCTAACGACGATTTAAAGTATAATATCATGATGGGGCGCACAACACACCATTTGCAATCCATCTTGGGAGTACCAAAATGTATCATGATATTAAATGGTCATACATTTTGGTGGAGCAATATGAAGAGAGAGATAGTATTTGTTTATCTCAAGGTGTCTAACTTGTCAACGAGTTAAAGCGAGCATCAAGTACCAAAAGGTCCATTGCAACCACTTGAAATTCGGAATGGAAGTGGGAGCACATTACCATGGATTTAGTTCTGGGGTCTTCCTAAGGTTTCTCAAGGCATTTATGCGATTTGGGTCATTGTTGATAGATTAACCAAGTCCGCTCATTTCTTACCGATACGAGAAACTTATACACTTGAACGTCTTGCTCAGTATGTACATAAGCGAGATTGTAAGGATCGCATGGTATGCCGGTATCCATAGTTTACGATCGAGACCCAAGATTCACTTCACGATTTTGGGTTAGTTTGCAAAAAGCTATGGACACAGACTTACGATTTAGTTTCGGCATATCATCCTCGGACGGATGGACGGTCGGAGAGGACTATTCAAACTCTTGAAGATCTATTAAGACTCTGTGTCCTTGATTTGAGGGAGTTGGGACAAGTTCTTACCATTGGTGGAGTTTTCCTATAACAACAACGGTTATCAAACAAGTATTGGCATGGCTCCATTCGAGCGTTGTATGGAAGAAAGTGTCGATTCTCTAGTATCTTTGGGATGAGGTGGGTAAAGCAACGTTGATTGGGAATAGGAGTTGGTACGTATGACTACGGAAAAGATTCAAACGATCCAAAACATATAAAAACCTCACAAAATTGACAAAAGAGTTATGTTGATCTTCATCGAAAGGGCGTGGAATTCGATATAGGAGATCATGTGTTGTTAAGAGTTGCTCCATGGAAAGGAGTTACAAGATTTGGAAAAGAGAAAACTTAATCCTCGATTCATCGGTCCATTTTAATCCTCGATCGAGTAGGGCGTGGCCTATAGACTCGACTTTCTGCTGCAAATATGTCTCGTGTTCATAGCGTTTTTTACATATCCATGTTACGTAAATATGTGAAAGACCGAACCATATTATTGAGTTAGAAATAGGACGAAATAGCGGAAGATTTGACGTATGAAGAGGTTCTGTTCAAATTTTGGATAAGAAGGAACATATTCTACGCTCGAGGTTATACCTCAAGTCAAAGTTTTGTGGAGGAACCACGATATTGAGGAAATGACTTGGGAGTTAGAATCTGAAATGAAATCAAGGTATCCTTACCTCTTGACATACCGAGAACGTACCCTAATTTGAGGAAATTTCATAAGAAGGGAGGTTGTAAGACCCTGACTTTTATAAATAAAGATGAATTTTCTATAAATATTATTTTTGAATATTATGGAATAAATTTGATATAATGTTATAGTTGTGGGTAATATTTATAAATTTTGCAAAGTAAGCAAGTTGTTATAAAATATTCGTTTGGTGGGACCCCTAAGCGGAAGTATTATCGTAGTTAGAAAGCGACAAAATTATCTTTCTAAAAAAAAATAACGGCGGAGGTATTACCGTTAAAAGCATTGAACTACCCGATGGTAAAAATGCGATGTCTGGCGTGGTTGCGTAGTACACACGGTATTGATTATTGATGCTTACGTGAGAAGTCACTTAGCTTATACTCGATTATTCTTCTGATAATTCTTTGATCATATCTCTTATATTATTGATTCAATTATTGTCACAAGATATCATCGTATAATATGTTATATTATTAATTGAGGCGACAAGTTATAAATGATTAATAATTGTTGAAAGATTAAAATGTGTTGATTAAAAATAAAATGATTTGTGGTAATATTTATTCAATCCTTGATGTATATAAAAGTCATGTTATGAGGCGTTTGTGGTAAGTTTGATTATTTTTGGGGGGCCCATATGTCATCATCTAAGAGTCTCTTCGTCGATAGTAATTACCTTTGTGAATAGTAGTTACCTTCGTCGATAGTATTTACCTTCGTCGATAGTAATTACCTTCTTGATAGTATTTACCTTCATCGATAGTAATTACCTTCGTCGATAGTAATTACCCCTTCGCAAATAGTAGTTGTCCCTTGATATTACCAAGAGTTAATCGCCTCTTGATTGTTCCAAAGGTTAATTACCCCTTTGCAAATAGTAGTTGTCTCTTGATATTACCAAGAGTCATTTTGACCCTTCGTGAAGACCAAGAGCCACCCTCGTTTTTCTATAAATAGAAAGCTCATTCCTTCATTATTTCTTACGAATTCATTGAAACTACAGAGAGAAACTATAGAGAGAGAAAGAAGAAAAGTATCGCTACTTCACTTTTCCAATATTGGTTCTTCTAAGGTAGGGAATATTATTTGTTGTACCGTAAGGGTGTTATTCTTTCTTATTCATGAAGAGAACTTCTATTATTCCATTCTTTATTATTACATTGGAATAACTTCGTAAAAGTGGCATACCCTATACATAACTTGTATATCGGCGTACCTATACTTGGTGAAATCCTTATGTTATTCCATTCTTATTATTACATTGGAATAACCTATATACAGCAGTTTACCCTATACTTGGTGACATTCTTCTATTATACATTGGAACATCACATGCATGTGTGTTTTACACGGACTGTTTAAAATCTTTATTATTATTACATTGGAATATCACATACGTGTGTTTTACAGGACACGGTTAAAATCTTTATTATTATTACGTTGGAACATCCTATTCGTGTGTTTTACCAGGACTGGTTCCGTCTTTATTATTATTACATTGGAACATCACATGCATGCGTTTCTGGTGGGACCGTTCCGTTATTTATTATTCTGTTGGAATAACTCCGCCCGGTGCGATCTATCGCATGCGTGGTGATTTCTTTTGTTATTCCATTCCTTATTATACTCGGTTGGTTAAAACTTTGACTTATACTCCATGAAATTTGTAGAATATCCTTGATATTTGCGTTTCATCGATATCTTTTCATGAAAATATTCTTACGATCATTCTTGAATTTTACTCTACAAAAGCGAGTATCGTGTTGACAATTTGGGCGTTAATAATTCACGGATAAAATAATTCTTGAACTTGTTTTATTGAATTCTTATATCATTGTCATCATCCTCGTGTTTATATTATGTTGAAAGTCATACATGGCACATGTAGTGCATAGATGGATTTGGTATGATTATGACGAGAGGATTATTGATTGTAATCATGGCCGTAGTAATGTTACAAATGATGTGGTAAAATCCTCGGTGGACCGTAGTTCATTGATGGGACGATTGTTGGCATGATCATGACCATTAATGAATACACAACTATTCTTGGCCCGTAGTGCGTGAATAATTGTGGTCGTGATACTAAAGAATATCCTTGGGTAGTAGTGCGGGGTGATTCGATGATGTGGAATATTTATTAAAGTCGAGTCTCATTTATAATGTTATCTAATAATATTATTATTAGATAGTGACCAAACCTCTCCTTAGACGTAACTTTCTAGACATTGCCAATAATGTTATCTAATAATATTATTAGGATAATATGAATTATTGCTTCGATAATGAAAAATATTGTGTAATGACAATTATTGAAACAACAAACAATATAAAATATCAACGCAAAGAATTATTGAATCAATAAAATCTTTGACAAGTAATTATCGTAACCATTATTGAGTAGTGCGCTTCTTACGTAAGAATCAATAATTGGTGCAATACTGGTAGTGTCTTCTTGTGTTTTAACCAATAGAGTATTTTAACGGTATTAATGGTAACAACTCTGTAGATTATTTTTAACCAACTTATATTTGTCGTTTTCTTTATCCAATCGCTTTCGTTATGGGACCACACATGGTCATGCGCCGTCGTCATACGAATATTCACAGAAGCGATGCGAATATTCCACGACCAAACGAATATTCCCTCGACAACAATGAATATTTTATAACCACTTGCTTATTTTAAAATATTTGTGTATTTTACCCTAACTATCCACATTAATCACATCAACCCATACTATTTCAAAATAATAAATAGAGAAAATAAAATTTCATTAATAATAAGTTGGGGTCTTACACTATTTAAGCGAGTTCTATTCACGAGTACTATTAATGAGGCGTGAAGATGTTTTTTTTGAAATTTCTATCTTTTGGTGTCTGAGAGTTCTTATTCACGTATACGGCACTATTCACGATATCTGACCACTATTCACCAAAAATAAAATTTCTTCTTTTGTCCAAAATATCTATTACGGATACTAGCTTTGATTGTATCCATGTTTTGATCATTCTTGAATTTTACACCACTATGATTATTTTTGAGGTATTTTGGACATGGATAAAACAAAGTACAGAATCCTTAATCCTTAATCCTTGTCATTTTGTTTCACTTTGGATTCGTTTCTTTAAAAATATTTTCATCATCTTGATCTTAAATGATGATATTATGGAATATCTTTGGCTGTAGTGAAAAAGATGAATGATTTCGATGAATATCTTTGGCCCGTAGTGCAAAGATGAGCAGTGTTTAGATGAACATGATCGGTGATGAATATCTTTGGCTGTAGTGCAAAGATGAATATTTGATTCGAGATATATATTGATTGACGTTACAGAGATAAAAGATGAGCGATGAACTTTTAAATTCATACATAGAAGATAGTAGTTTGCATTCTCTACTTAACTCTTCTAATGAATTATTATTTCCGATTCTTGAATATTGATTTAAAATTTGTTGTCTATTGTATTCTATTAGATTTTTCCTGTTGAAGACTAACGATAATTTGTTGTATATTATCTTAGTCATAATATTCTTCTTCGGGCTAGTTGAGCTCACCCTTTTCCTTTTTGTTCCATTTTTCTTCTCGGGATGCGAGAATATAGCGAAAGTACAGTCGGGGGGTATGGAATGAAGGTTCTAGAGAGAGTTGTTTAGTAGTCCTCACCATTTTATAAAATAATGTATCAATAAATGTGATGAGGATTTATTTGAGTATAGATATTGTCAGAAGATAATATTTGTATTCAAACTCACAGTTTCTTGTTGTAATAATAAAGTTGTAGTTGTTTCTGTACCATGTATTGACAACTCAGAATAGGTGATGTATACCTATTTTGGGGGCGTCACACATACCCTATACATAATTTGTATATGCGGCATACCCTATACTTGGTGAAATCCTTATGTTATTCCATTCTTATTATTACATTGGAATAACTCAGATACGCCATGATTTACCTATACTTGGTGACATTCTTCAATTATTACATTGGAACATCACATGCGTGTGTTTTACAGGACTGGTTAAAATCTTTATTATTATTATTTGGAACATTATATGCATGTGTTTTACAGGACTGGTTAAAATCTTTATTATTATTATACATTGGAACATCCTGTTTGTGTGTTTTACAGGACCTAGTTAAAATCTTTATAATTATTACATTGGAACATCACATGCATGCGTTTTACGTGGGACTGGTTCCGTTATTTATTATTCATTGGAATAACTTTGCTGCATGCGATTCTATCGCATGCATGGTGATTTCTTTTGTTATTCCATTCCTTATTATACTCGGTTGGTTAAAACTTTGACTTACATACTCCATGAAATTTGTAGAATATCCTTGATATTTGCGTTTCATCCGAGATCTTTTCATGGAAATATTCTTACGATCATTCTTGAATTTTACTCTACAAAACGAAGATCATGTTGACAATTTGGACGTTAATAATTCTGGATAAAATAATTCTTGAACTTGTTTTATTAAATTCTTATATCATTGTCATCATCCTCATGTTTATATTATGTTGAAAGTCATCTACTACCAGTAGTGCATAGATGGACTTGGTATGATTATGACGAGGATTATTGATTGTAATCATGGGTAGTAATGTTACAAATGATGTGGTAAAAATCCTCGATGGGTAGTAGTGCATTGATGGATGATTGTTGGCATGATCATGACCATTAATGAATACACAACTATTCTTGGCCCGTAGTGCATGAATAATTGTGGTCGTGATCTAAAGAATATCATTGGCCGTAGTAGTGCGAGGGGTGATTCGATGATGTGGAATATTTATTAAAGTTGAGTCTCGGCTATAATGATGATGAAAAACCTTTTAAATCATAAAAGATAGTAGATTTTATTTTCTACTTGACTCTTTTAATGGATTCTTTGGTTCATTTGTAGTTAAACTTGATGTTCATTATATTTTATCGGTTTAACAATGTTCAGAAGCTAATGATAATTTATTACGCATTATCTTAGTCATAATATTTCTTCTTGAGCTAGTTGAGCTCACCCTTTCTTTCACTTTATTCTCTTGAGGAAATGAGAATATATTTGGGACGAGTCGGGAGCGGAGTAATGGTCCGAGAGGATAGCATTAGTAGTCCCTCACTATTACGTGAAATAGTGTGATAATAATTGTAATGAGGACTCCTTTTGAGTTTGTATAATATCTAGTAGACAATATTTGATTCAAACTCACAGTTTATGTCGTATTGTATACGACAGTTATATTAGTAAGTTGTATTTAAATTCTGTACCATGTATCTGACTACCCAAGATGGGTGATGTATACCTAATTTGGGGGGCGTCACATGTCTAATATATCTGAATGACAAAATTTTATTATTTTATCCCTCTGAAAAAAGTCAAAATTATTATAAATTTATATAATATTACTTAATATAATACTCCCTCCGTTCCAGAATAAAAGTACTTATACTGTTTTGGGTAATCCCATGTTAAATGTCTATTTTCCTTTAATAACCAAACTTTTACACATTTTTTTCTATTATGCCCATAACATTAAATATTTCATACTTTTCTTATTCTAATTCTCTCTCCATATTTAATGACATTATTATGGACAATTTTGTCATTTTATTCCTCTTCTTAATATGCGTGAAAAGTCTACGAGGACTTTTATCCTGGGACGGAGGGAGTAGTTAATATTTTTTACTTCATTCAGCTAAAAAATTCGACTTAGCCATTCAGCTCGTCCATCTTACCGTTTCAACCATTCAGACCAAAAGAAACGCACTGACTGATTCAGCTCTAAACAAACACCCCCTAAGTCTCGGATTCGATTCTCATCATTGTTGACATTCTCATTTGTAACACCCTAAACTTTCTATAATATATTCTGTTCCGAAGAAAAATTATCTCATTTGTAACATTATAATATTATCCTCCTATTAAGAAGAAAAATTGTTTATGTGCTTTTCATCCAAAGTGAATTGAACTTCATTTCATTTTTAAACTAAAATATAAATAAATATTGGCAAGGCCTAAACCAAATGCGTCTTAGGTTGTGTTTGATAAATCTGAGAATTAAGATATGAATGATTATGATGTCTTAATAAATTAGATCATCTCAATGGTTATGAGGGCTGAATCTAAAAAAATGTTTGATAACTAAAAAGTGAATTGTCTCTTAATGACACTATTTTACCATTTTAAAGGGTAAATTTTTATTTAATAATTTTAAATATTCAATTTAATAAAAATGAGTGCAGAATATTATTAAATATATTTATATATAAAAATTATCAAAAAAAATTATTAAGAGGTACCTCTTAATTATTAAGATTTCATTTTCTGTCTTACTGATTAAGAGGCATTCAGAGGTAACAAAGAAAAAAACAAACAACATCATGCCTCTTAGCGAATAAGAGGCAGTCCATTAAGAGACAATCAGATGTAAACAAACGGCACCTTAGTAGAAAATGCAAAACACAAAGTCTAAATTAAATAGACTATCAATTTGATGTGTCATTGTTACATTATTATTATTATTATTATTATTATTATTATTATTATTATTATTATTATTATTATTATTATTATTATTATTATTTACTTTCTTAATAATTTATTATATACTTAATTACTATGATATAATAAATTAATACAATAACATGTCAAATTTAGGACCTTAAGTCGAATACCAATAATTAATATAACACAATTACACCCTTTGACTCTAACTTAAGTTTCAAAACAACATTTAAAAATTACTCCTATGTTTAGAACAAAAGTTTAAAATAGACATAAAAATTCAAATTATTCAAAAAAAAAAGAGTTAAATTATAATATATATTTATTTAAGCTCTAGAAATGTTATACTATATGTGACGCCTCCAAAATAGGTATACAACACCCATTCTGAGTCGCCAAATACATGGTACAGAAAGCAAACTATAACTTCAATAATCTGATTGTAAGCAAAAATCTGACAACACATACCTGTGAGTTTAAATACAAATATTCTCTTCAGACAATATCTACACTCAAATAAGTCCTCGTTATAATTATTCAAACACTATTTTACGAAATAGTGAGGACTACTAAAACATCTTTCTAGAACCATCACTCCGCACTCCATTTAGTTCTGTTATGTTCTCACCTCCCGAGAAAAATGGAACAAAAAGGAAAAGGGTGAGCTCAACTAGCCCAAAGAAAGAATATTATGACTAAGATAATATACAACAAATTATAGTTAGTCTTCAACAGAGGGAAAATCGATAAAATATAATAGCCAACAAGTTTTAGATCAACAACTGCAGTGAAACAACAATCCATTAGAAGAGTCAGTAGAGAATGAGTTCTACTATCTTCTAAGATTTAAAAGTCCATCATCAATATTTTATCCATGTAACAACAATCAATATACATCTTTAATCAAATATTCATCTTTGCACCACACAGCCAAAGATATTCATTTGTATCACCGAGTTGGTCATGTTCATCTCAACACTGCTCATCTTTTCACTACTGAGCCAAAGATATTCATCGAGTTAATCATTTATCTTTGCACTACTGGTAGAAGATATTTAGTAATATCATCATTTAGGGTGAGGATGATGAAAAATATTTTAAAGAAAAGCGAATCCGGTGAAGCGGAAGGACAAATAGCGAGGATTCAGTATAACGGTTTATCCAAGATCAATAATACTTCATAAATACCAATTTTGAAGCGAATTCAAAAATAAAGATCAAAACATGGATACAATCAAAGATAGTAACCATAATAGACATCTTGGACAAAAAAAGAAAATTTTATTTTCCGAATTGAATAGTCTTAGTATTCGTGAATAGTAACCCCAGAGCACAAAAGTTTCAAATTTGATAAAAATTGAGATCAATACTTGGCGTAGATAATTTGAAGAAATAATATCATATATGAAGAAAATAACATCCCTTACCTCAAAATATCAAGATCTTACGATCGTAATATCGGTATAAAGGCGGAAGGAAACTTGCAGCGATGAATAGAAACTCACAAAGTATCTAAATACTCATAAAATACACTCGATAATCTAGAGAGAGAAAGAGAAAGCTAATGTTTACGGTGTGATTTTCATTTCTAACTTAGCCCTCTATTTATAGGAAAATGTTAGCGAGACTTGACACTGACACGATGGCTTTACTCGCTATTATTCCCACCCACCACATTTGAAATAAAATTCAAGACGTTTCTTCACCAACCACAAGTGGGGCCCACTCAATTCTAGAATTTTCCACCAAAATCATTTATAAACCTAATTTACGAATCGGTCACCTCTTAAAATTCATAACAAATCATACGTTCATTTTAACGGTTCAAAATTTGTGGACATATACTCGACTTATATATGTATAACATATTCAAAAATTACAACGATCCAAGCGGTCGGATTAAAAATTATAACTCACACAATATATCTCTAAAAAACTTTGGTTTAATTTTTAATACATTCATTCAAAACAAAAAATCTTGATAAAACACCTCAACATTAACTCCTTCATTTTTAACAACAATAAATATATCCAACATTTATATCCACATAAAATAAATATTTCCTTATCATATGAATCAATAATTAATTATTCACAAATAATATTCTGAGAATCACATTTATGACAACCAGTAGTTTCTCGAGGAAGAGGGGGCTTTCCGATAAGAATTTCTCCTTATGGGCGCGCAATTAGGTGACCAAACCTCTCCTTGACAGAACTTTCTAGACATTGCCAATAATGTTATCTAATAATATTATTCAAATAATATGAATTATTGATCTGATAATGAGAAATATTGTGCAGTGACAATTATTGAAACAATAATAATATAAAATATCAACGCGGCAATTATTGAATCAATAAAATAAAATATTCAACAGTAACTTCTGTAATAATTATTGAGTAGTGCCTTCTTACGTAAGGATCAATAATTCATCAATATCATGCATCCACAGCGTATTCGTATTTTAACCATGTGGTATTCCAAAGTGTTAACGATAACAAATACGCCAAGTTATTTATAAAAGCGAAACTTGTCGTTTTCTTCATCCGGCGGTTATTACATTATGGGCCCTGAAATGGCTTGCGTCGTAAATACGAATATTCCCAAACAACAAGAATATTCCACGACCAAACGAATATTCAAACAACAATGATTATTTTATAACCACTTGCATATTTTGCAAAATTTGCACATTTCACCCATGTGAGATAATTATATCAAATTAATATCTTATTATTCACAAATATAATAAGAGGAAATTAGATTTTATTTATAGTAAGTTGGGGTCTTACACTATAAAATTTGTAGCTTACAATTATGATTGTATTAATTAAAATAAGATAAATTCTTATTAATTATCATTACTATAAATTTTAAAAACATATTGGGACACTTATTTTGGGACATAAAAGTATTGTCCAAATAGGATTAGACAACTAGGGGTGTAAACGTATATATACGAATTCAGATACAGTAGTATCCGTATCCGTTTATTTGCAGATACCTTTAAACCGAATACGAATAATATCCATTTTTTTATGAATACGAATAATATTCGCTTTTTTCCGAATACGGGTGCGGACGGATACAAATTTTTTAGTTACAATTTACATCCCTAACTATAACTAGAATAAAAACATAACGAGTTTTAAAATATAGTTTATTAATGAATGACTGTTAATTTTTTTTTGTTTTTAATAAATATTTAAATACAATAATCAATGTTTTAAATTACAATTCAAATAAGTTTTTATCATTTTTGAAATCTTAAATTCCAAAATGAATGCTCTATTTATGTTTAGATGTCAATTTTATGTGTCTGGAGTAATACTGTAGTGCGTATGCATATTTATAATTAGATTAAAAAAGTTTACGTTGAATACTTAATTGTTTTTTCTCAAATATTTGATTAAAACTTTAATAATATGTGTATAAAAACTTTTATTTATAGTTTATCCCCAATACATAGAATACAATTTACATAGTTATAAAAAATTTAGTTTATTTCATTATATTTATGGAGATTGTGAGTTATAATGTATATGTGACAACTGACAACTAGCACTACAAAAAAACTGGTCATTGGCAACGGCCTCATTAGCGACGGGGATACTGTCATCGCTAATAACCTCATTCTCGACGGCATAGCCATCGCCAATGGGGCCCGTCGCTGATGACCCTTCCCGGGCCTAATTTTGGTGTGAATTTTTTTGCGGGCGTGAAAAAAGGGCATAGGCGACGGCCTTGCTGTCGGTATTGAGTGCCGTCGAGAATGAGTTTATATTTAATTACAGTAAGTTATTTTTTTTTCATTTCTGCAATTTCTTCCCTCTTCTTCCTCGCGCCATCGCCTTCTCTTTCCCGTTGCCCACCGTCCTTTTCTTGCCGTCGCCGTCACTCTCGACTACAAGGTAAGTATTCCCAATTCCAATTTCCCCCCAAATATAACCTAATAATCCCTTCTTCTACAATTTCACTCTATTTTTCTCAAATATCAATTGCAGTGTATTACTATTTTAAATGTTTGCAAGTTTACATGAAAATTTTAATGTGTACAGATATCCAATTATATTGCAGTGTACTATATATTGCAGTGTATAAATTGCTCAAACTCCATTGCATATCAATTGCAGTGTATTACTATTTCAAATGTTTGTAAGTTTACATGAAAATTTTAATGTGTACAGATATCCAATTATATTGCAGTGTACTGTATATTACAGTGTATAGTTTATTTCACTCTATTTAATGTTTTTTTGTAGTGTAGTTAATCCAACTTAATCCAAAATTTACTTTGGACTTACTTTAAATATTTGGACTTCTAATTTTTAAATAATTGAGCAAATGAAAGTGATAAATACTCCTTCCACCCAAAAATTTATAAATTTGAATTAATTATTCAACCCCCTTCTAGATTAATTGTAAATTAATTGAACTTAACATATTTTAATAATAAAATTATATTATTTATTGTTCTGCGTCTCCCAACATTGCAAGTAAGTTTTGAAAGTAAAAATTTATAACAAACTAATAACTATAATTTTGTTATTCTAGTATATAATTTTCTTGGTAAATGATACATTCTAGATATTAATTTTAACTTTATAATAGTATAAATATATTAACTATACTTAAATAAATTTATTTTAGTTTATTAATATTAGAAAAAGTGTTATTTTCTACTTTTTAAAAGTGAAATGATATATTTTAAAATAATTTTTGTATGATAGTAAAAACTAATTATTATATAAGGAATGTCACTTTAAAAAATTATTTTACTTATTATATAGTAATTAATATATATATATATATATATATATATATATATATATATATATATATATAAGTTATTTGGATATGGATCCGAATCCGGTTATCCACTATCTGTCGGATATATTTACAGTCGGATGTTAAACAAATACGAATAAGTCTATATTTATATTCGTATCTGTTTATTTGTTTATTTACGAATGTATTTAAAACGAATACGAATATATTCGTTTTTGTTAATACAAATAATATCCGTTTTTTAAAAATATGAATGCACGAATACTAATTTTTAGGTTATCATTTACCGTCAGACAACTACCAAACTTTTTTCCGTAATTATCTGCTTAATTTTTTTTAGGTGTGTAAATGGACATTCCTCCTTTCCTTCCTTTTGCAACCTTTCTCCTTCCCCTTTCTTCTCTCTTTAGGTTTTTAGGGTTTGCAGATCATTCTGATCTGAAATCTGATACCTAATTATTTACAATTAACAAAATCAACAAACGGGAGATCGATCTTGGGATATGTACTCGTTGAAAGAAAAAGTGTCCGACAAGCTTTCTCATCTTTTTTCTGATTCTCCTTCTTCTTCTTCATCTACATCTTCATCTTCTGCAGTTCCCCTTCACCATCAGCCTCAGGTACCCTGTGAATGATGTAATGTGATCCATTTATGTTAATCATGTAATTGTTTGAGCTCTTTTTGGCTTAATCGTGTCTGATCTATTTATCTCTCTGAATAAAATCTGTTTTTTAAGGTAATTGGGTTGACGTGGGATTTGAATTATGTAGTTTATGTTTGGATGGAGATAAATTATTTGTCAGTTATTTGGAATGCTTGAAATGAATTGCATATGGAGATACCTTCAAATCAATTATAGTAATGCTGATTCTGAATTCATGTCCTTCTGTATAATCTTTATTAGCTGAAAACATTGAAATGCTTGAAATGATTTGCATACGGAGATACCTTCAAATCAATTATAGTAATGCTTGGCACACTTGAATAATCCTCCTTGCAGCGTGTAGCAAGGGATTTCTGCTATTGTATTAGGTTAATGTTGAGTTGGGCTGTCTAATTTATACATATTTCTATTGTGATAAAAGATTATAGACAATGGGGTTTATACTGCATGAACAAAAAATAATAGTCCATTAGTCATTATTTTTGAGGTTTTGAGTTAAATCTTACTAGTTCTAAGTGTTACCCTGAATCCAATTTTCTTGAGTTGATCTGCAGTTCAGTTCCATGAGCAGATAAAGGGTTTGTTTCTGTTCCATTTCTATACTATGACAGTGGTTTCTAGCTTAAGTGGTTAATGAAATTCGTTTGCCCTGTAAAATAATTAAAGTTAGATGTTGATTTGTTGATATTTTCTCATGTTATACTTGAATTCGTAATGCATGTTTTTTAATTGTGTAGGCCAAGCAATATACTGAGGGGAAATACTTATCTTCTGTTTTTTCCTACATTCTCCCCTCAAAAAGCTTTAATGGGTTTAGATCAAACAATCAGCAGCATGATATTAAGCCAATTCAATCACTTCCTATTAGGTGGAAAAGTAGAACTTTCTCCCAGCAAGATAAACCTTTGGACAACTATGCGGAATGTGAATATAAGTGTGAGAATGAGGGACCTGCAACTCTGCATGGTAATGATGGAGAGCATGGATTTGTGATGGGTCAAACATGTGACGATGAAGAAACCTTCGGTACTCCAAAGGAAAATGGAGATCATGGCTCTGAAAAGAGCACGAGTGGTTCTGATATATTTGAAGATGCCACTGATCCACCTAGTTTAGAGAAGTCCATGCTGAAACTCATCCATGAATCTCTTTTCATTTCCTTCGATTTGTATGAATTTATACAGTCATCCCTTCCCAATATAGTGAAAGGTTGTGAATGGGTGTTGTTGTATAGGTAAGATTGGCTTTATATTCGGCATACAATGAGTTCTATTTTATTTTATTAGTTTGATGTTAATATTTTGCATTCATTCACATGAAGGGCAGTACGGTGAAACATGGTATATCACTTCGTACACTTATACGCAAGAGTGCTGATCTTCCTGGTCCCTGTTTACTGGTATGTTCACTTCTATTCTTTTACTACCTTCTATATGGGTATTTGCTTCTTGAAATTAGTTTTTTTCCCAACTCCTTAAAGCGAGATGGTGTGAATTATATTGTACACACAGATCCCTGGGGATATGAAAGGTGCTGTATTTGGTGGGCTGCTGGAGTGCCCCCTAAGACCTACGGCAAAGAGAAAGTATCAAGTAAGTTACTATGTGATTGTTGTTATGAGAATGTGTAGGCAAATTGGTGGGACACATTAGCATCTTTTGTATTTCTCATTCTTTATTCACTAGTAATATTCAAAATGATGCTAAAAGTGACTCGGTTCCAAATAAATTTGACAGGGGACAAATCAAACCTTTGTATTCACGACCATATATGGGGAACCAAGGTTATTCAGACCAACTGGTAAGAATTTCATAGAGAATTTATCATTAAACCAAATGGTATACTTCCTTCGTCCCACATTATCTGCTACTCTTCTGTTAGAATGTGTGGCACAAATTTTAAGGGGTGTCAAAAAACATATTGTGAGTGCCATCACCAGCACAGAAGCTAATATGGGACAGAAGAAAATTATACCCTTGAGAGATGAAGCTCTTTATATTTTTACTTATGATTGGCCATTCTAATCTTTAGATTCCCATGGAAGGTGTAACTTATCCATGGAAGGAAATGTATTTTACTAAAATATTCAGAAAGTGTCTTTCCATTGTTCACCGACATCAGGCCCATGTGTAGATGTGTATAAAATGTTATATTATGCATAATTGTTTTGTCTAAATATGTCAAATTATATGACCACTGCATGTGTTCACAACCTTTTTACTAGTTTTCTCAGCTTCTTCTTTTTCTTTTTCTGGGACTATAAAAGCTTAAATATGAATTGAAAATTGATAGTCCTAAAGCTGTGTCCTAAAGCTGTAAGTTATAACCACACGTGCTTATTTATTATCAACCTTGATTTTTTCTTCGATAAGTATGAATGTAGACACTGTCATAAAGAGATTTTGAAGGATGAAGAAGCATTTGAACTATACAAGCGTGATTACTTAATAAGAAAACTATATTAGTGTGACTTACTGTAATGATAAAATTAGGATCTATATAATATCAAGCACGTTAGTGTGTTTGCTTACTGGTTATTTTTTTGGATATTAACACCTTGTTTTCTTTGAGTTGAGCTGTAGGGCACATATGGTTACTATTGAGTAGAAACAAAGTTCGTCCCTTGTTGAACTAGTAATAGATGAGGATGGTAATGCTGCTCTATATATGCTGTTTGTATGATTTTAGCTAATAGTGTACTTATTATGTGCGTATAGGTGCCAACCGGTATTTCTACATGTGTTTAAACGAGTTGTTGGCACTTGGAGGGGGTGGAAATTTTGCTTTACGCTTGGACAGCGATCTGTAAGTTTCTCTCTTGAACACTTCATATTTATGGTTTCTATTGGTAAATTCTTCATTTGTAGTATGAATTTCTTGCCAAAAGGTTAACTGGGACTAGTGGACCTTGTGACACATTTGGGAACCTATGCTTGGCTCATAATCAAGAATTTGAAGTGAAGAATGTTGAGGTAATGCTTAGTCTTTTGAGCCACATTTTGTTAAATATTTTTCCTAGTTTACTGAGGGAAGAAAAAGGGAAGCAAAAATATACAAGTAAAGAAAATAAAGAAATGCTAAATAATTGATACATGCCTTTTTATTTTTTTATGTCAGACCTTTTTATTCTTCATCAACTTTTTTGTGACGCTGTTGTGTTTTGGGATAATTAAAAGATGGTAAGGTGGCGCAATTAAGAAAAATACCATGAGAGAAATTCATGGAGCCAATGATGGTACTGATGTATACATTGAGTCTAATAGGATTCAATTTACCAAGATATTACAAATAGAAGTTGTATCTATAGATCTGAAGGTAGAGAGCCTTGGGTTTTTATGATCTAAACTGAGAGCTTGATGATATAGTTTGAAGGCATAACCTTTATCAGCTAGATCATCTTGCTACAGTGACAATGTTTTTACCATGTGGTGACCTAAGAAAAAGAGTTCTCGGCTGGCAAGGTGGAATCATAATTTGTCATTCGTCAATTATTGCTAGCCTAGTGTAGCGGTTAGGCTCTTAATCTCTGATTCATCTTAATATATTTATACATTTCTAAGTCGACTGAGCTAACTTTCTTCAGGATATGAGGTACAAACCTCCATTAGTTTGATTGGATGTACTGGAAGTATAGAAATCTTCTCTATAAATTGATAGTAAAAAATATTTATCTCAACTCGAGGAATAAAGAAAAAGAAACAGTTTGGAGCTCTTGAACTCCAATACAAAGCCATACTTGCAAATTTTAAATGTATTAACGATATATTTGCAAGTAACTGTTCGCCATATTGAATATTTGCAAGCAACCGTTAGCCAATTGAATATTTGCAAGTAATCATTAGCCACAGTGAACAAGGATAAGTTATTTTTTTTTATATAACTTGTATTTGATTTTACATATATCCTAAAATTGTTTCCTTTTCCTTCTCTTTGCAGCTGTGGGGTTTTACGCATTCATCTCAATACATAACTTAAGAGAGGCTGATATATTGGCTTGCTATTTTCTTGCTGTATTATTTATAATCCAATTCTTTATTCTTTTTTCTTTTCTTCTATTCTCAAAGCCCTGCCCTCATTGTTCTCGGTGGGATTAATTATTTTTTGATGTAACACATTATAGTTCCACTTGAGTGTTTGTTATGTTTATATATTTATTAGTTGTGGTACAAAATATTTTGCTACTTTGTTTTTCTTTCCTCTACCCTTTAAGATCATCCATTTGATAGTGCTTTTTCTGAAATTGCGACTTTTTAAAAAAAAAATCGACAAAAAATCATTAAACACCCAAAAAGAAACACAAAAGTAGCAAATCTACAAGTTTTGTATAGGGCACAAAGAACTACAATCCACGGCTTACATACAAAACCAAATCCAAAAGAGCACAACACCACAAATAAATTAATCTACCTCTCATCCTAAAATACTTGTAATTTAAATACTATATATTTTTAAAAATACTTGTAATTTAACCCTATATATATATATTTTAAAATACTTGTAATTTACAACTCTTTCGCTTTAAAATCATTTTATAAATCTACTGTTTGGTAAAGCTTTTGAAATCAAGAAGAATTTGCTCTAGCGTATAGCCACATAGTATATAATGTAAATATATGTATGTGTATATCAAGTCTAGTTTGATACTTGTGCATGAAAACTTGAAGGGTCAAGTACTCGTCTCTAAATTTGGAAAAAAGCATCATAGAAATTTCTTAGGAACAATGTGCAAGCTCGGAAAGACTGGATCGGTAGGGCAACTGGAGATATATAGTCTATGGTAAAAGATTTTTACTTTGAACAGGATGAAGAGTGTAGTACAAGCAAGGATAGTCTTTCGGATGTTTTTTAACAAACAAGATAATTTTACCTTTTAACAGGGCCAGAAATATAGAACAGAATATACTATTTCACACGAGCAATCAGATGTTAAAAATTATACAGCAAAAAGTAATTCCAGAATTAAATTTGTTAAATATCAAAATACACCTTTGATGTTAAAATGATACAAAATGACTTAAAATAAAGTTCCGCTGTCACACACTTGACTCACCCTGCCTATGGATGTGGACCTTCCCTTACCCAATCATCTCAGATTTTTGGTGCTTCTAAAACTAAACTTAATATGATAAAACAATAGATCCCACTGTCAACTTTCACTTCTTCAGCCCATTAAGTACAATGATCCAGTGACAGCAGCAGTAGATACTGCGGAATTGCTAGAAATTACCCACCCTACATTGGTGTGGTGAAAGCATTTTTATCAAGACTCCATTGAACCATCCTCACCAGGCAATCCAAAGATCCGGAGGTTCCGATCCATTGAGCCAACTGCTATGTATTTTGCATCCGGACCAAATTTTACAGAAGACACTTTACCTACATTGCACAAGTCACAACATCATGTAATTATTTCCCATTTACGTTTCCTCTGAAAACCGTATTCTGTCTGTGTTTGTTTGCGTGCATAAGTTACGCACAGAGGGAGGGAGGAGGGGGGTGGGGAGACATGTGTGTGTGTGTGTGTGTGTGTGTGTGTGTGTGTGTGTGTGTATATATATATATATATATATATATATATATATATATAGAGAGAGAGAGAGAGAGAGAGAACCTGTGCCAGACAAATCAGGGAAGGTCTTGATACAATTCCATTCCGATTTTACATTGGCAACTTGGTACACTCTGCAGAAATGTGATGATAACATGGTTAACACCTTGACAATGATCCAATATGTAGTGAGCAATTTCAAGATTTATATATGCAACTCATCCAACAAGTTTACCACAACATTATTAACTATACCATATCCCTGTAAGGTTTTAAGTTGAATGTGATGAAGTAGAAGCATTTTGACAAGTTGATAGGAAACCGTTGGCCTTGCTTGTACTAATAAAAGCCCAAACCAAAAAGTTCATTTCACTACCAACCTGATATCTGAGCCTCCTATTGCAAGGTAACTTCCACTATGATCAAAGTCCACTGCAAAAAAAACAGTAACAGAAGAAACATTATGCACCAGATAAATTAAACTTTACATTAAAAGTCAGAAAAGCAGTAACATAGGAGAATATTTCTCCCAGTGACATTTACTACATGATATCAAAGACGATAATGATCCCTCAAAAAGACCAAGGAACAAAAATAATACCGAGGACACTTTATCCAGTGTAAGATAATAATGAAAACTACAATCGCAATCTTCAATATATGGTAGACTTTTCTACAATAAGTTATTGCTAGTTATGTAGACAAGCAGCATAGCTAGGATAAAATGGAGAGTTACGCAACAGTCATTTTATGGGACAGTGGCTCTACAATTGCACTGCTGATACGTAATTGCAGCCTTGGGCCAACTATCAGAAACATTATTGCCGCCAGGCAAACTATTTGTCAACCTTTTGTGGACTTTCCACCCAAACTATTTGTCAACCTTTTCTGTTATATATGTGTGCTTGTATGTGACATGACACATACATGTATATGTATTTACAATTTGTGTGTTTGTTTGTTGCAAACAACAAAAATCTATATACAATTATAGAAGAGTATTATTGTATATTTTGTAGCACAAGTAATTACGACTACTCAATAAAGCCCTCTTAGATTGTTACCATCTCCTCACTATTCTAGTTATACCCGTTCCTTGGGTAGTAGGATTTTTATGACATTTTGCAAACACATCTACTTCAAATTATATAAATATATTGTATTTTCAATTTATGTATAGTCTGACGATGTATTTATATTAATAGCAATCTTGTTTATTCATTACAAACATACAACATGTTTGTGTTTGAACTTTGAAAACATAAATAATACTCCCTCCGTTCTAAAATATAGGAGTGTGCTAAAGGAGAATCGCCATGAAATCTCAACAGTGGTTCAACTCAATTCTATAAGCTTTCTTAAGGTCTTACACAAGTAATTCATTGTGCATGCAAATATATACCAGATTGTGTTGGTGTATTTTCATCATATGGTGTGAAGGTCCTGAAATTCCTCAATTTGCGTAGATCCCAAAGCTTAACACCATCTTGAGCAGCAGTCTGACAAGTTGAGGGGAAAAAAGAGTCGAATACATGTTTAATCAGCCAACATAATTTGCATTTCTCAGTTAAACAACACATACCGCTAGAAAGTAACCATTTTCTGAAAAAGATATGGAAGTTACTGCCCCAACATGACCATCAAATCTTGCAACATTTGCCTGCAGACAAACAAGATACTAATAAGACTTGAACAGGAAAAAGAAAAAGGAAAAACAAATTAAGGGTAGAACTACAATAGTATCATACTTGGCTTTTCACATCCCAAATCTTAACAAGAGACCCAGAGGTGCCTGTTCCAAGGATGAGACCATCAGGATGAAAGGCTGCAGATGTATAACCTTCGGATCCTGACGCATCAGCAACCTGCAGAATACCTCCAAGTTCAGAAGTTATGCAGTGACACTTGCCAGAGGCATGCAGACACTTTGTAAAGGTGCCTGCAGGTGCACGCACATATGGATTTGTGTGTAGAATGAGCGAGTGATAGTGAGTGTGTGAAGGAGGGAAGGGGGAGAGAGCGAGATGGAAACCTGTGCGAGGCATAAACCAGAAGAGAGTTCATAAAAGCACCAAGTACTATCAAGCGAAGCTGTAACGAAGTAGTTGTTGGTTGCATGGACGGTGACAGCTTGCACCTGTCACAATGAATACATAGATCTTTGTCAAAAATCAAGGATTTTGGGGAAAAATAGAAATACATACCAATGAGTCAAAGAGCTATAAGGGAGAGAACTGAAGGGATCTATAATAAATACAATCATTGTGTAGAATACATAAAAATGTATACAAGACTTGTTAGTTTAGGTGGGGATCAACACAAAATCATTCTGACTAATAAGCATATACCCCAAGTCCAGTTTACTTCTCCATGAAAGTATCCATTTATTACAAGAAAACCTACACGCGTCGCCTTTTTCTTTTTTGACGAGTCTACATGCATGAATTCCGACCAAGCATCTCAATGAATTGCTTTCCACTCCATGGACTAACAACATTAGGAAAGGGGGAAAAACATACTTCTAAAGGAGAACATTCTGCCAATTCAACTAATAAAAGAAACAAATACGGAGTTCTAAATCAGCAGTTAAGAGACAAAATGATGACCAGATAAGAAAGTGAAACTTGGTTACCTCAGCAGTATGATCCTTTAAGATGTGCCTACAATCATAGTTCCCATTCTCTGAACCTTTCCATACACGAACTGTCTGTAAAACCATAAAGTGATAACTAAATAATTAGATAAAAATGCCAAGTACTCCCTCCGTTCAAAAATATAAGATCCACTTTTTAAAATGACTTAAATTGACTTTCAAAAGTCAACAATGATCTTATAATTTGAAATGACGAGGTAGTATTACATAGTATTCACAGATAAAGGGCAGCACATTGCCACATTCTGTAGTATATGTAAAGAAGTGGGCTTCACAATAATGTATATATAAACTTTTGAATCTTTTATGGAATTTAGGATGAACTTCTAATCAATAGAGAAAGCTTGTTTGAACACAATTACATAGAGAAGAAAGCATATATCAGTAGATTTTAGTCATATTACACGTTCAATTAACAAGAACTGTTAAATTTTATGAAAGTAAAGTTCTACGATATGCTTCCATATAAAATTCTTACATCAAAAGAGGTTGAGCTTTCTTATATACACAATGCCTCTTAAGTACAAAATTACACCAAGAACGGGAACGTATAGTGAAATCGTATAAACATTCAGCTACAGCTATTTAAACCTAGTACTTCTCTTTCTTTAAACTTCTGAACATCTGCTATACCAGAAAACCTCAACTTCCATTATTGCAGACAACTACACAAAAAATATTATTTTCCAGTTACCCTGCTCTCACTGAATTTGATCGTAGATGGTTGGGTCCTCTTGTTTGGCCTTTCTTTAAAAGGTAACCTTATAGAAAGGGCTGTTTCCTCCATCAGAAGATTGAAATGGGAAATAGATACAAAAAGACGCGGGAACGTGGGAAACATCTATCTTTTCCATAGTAGTACATCAGACTTAACTTTTGGAGAACCAGCTGAAGGGGTGGGGGAAATAGACAGAGGGAGAGAGAGGACCCATATGATAAACAAACAAAGGATTATGATCCAGCCTCTAGACCAGAAACTAATAACTATGCAAGTCTAACTAGGCAAGGATTACGATCTAGCCTCCAGACCAGGAACTAATAACTATGCAAGTCAAACTAGGCATTTTAAAACTACGCAACTAAGAGAAAAGCTTTTCCATCACAAAAATTGAACTTTATTATAGTCGCAAGTTAAGATAGCTAACAAAAACAGCTTCTTCAACTGTAGTGTTCCAAATAAAAGTCCATTCCAGATTATAATAACCTTATTTCCACATGATTCATATGCACTAATGCACAATATCAACGTGATCCCTTCATATTCTTGAAAAAGGCCCATAATTTAAGCAAATGTCCTCCATGTTAATGCAATTCATGTTTTACCATATACAACCCTATGTATGTAATTCCATTCTTAAATTTTAAGTTGGAGTGAAAGCAACTTCATGTTCTCATAACATTTAAAAACAAGTATAATTCATCGAGCTCAATATCTTCTTAAAATATTGGGTTACCCCTTTAAGAGAACTGAATTACGGCTTTTTTAATCAAAACAAAATAAATAAATAAACCAGAACATAGGAGTTCCAAGATCTTATTCTCAGTAGAGTTAGTAACCCAAAGTGAAGTGCACACATTTTAAAAAAGGTTATCAATGTATTTCATTGCGATGACTCATGGGCTACATACACTACACAAACATGACAACAAACAAGTTTCATAGTGAAAACAAGTATTTTCAACAAAAGGAAAAAGAGAAGGAAAAAAACCAATGTAAAATAATCAATTAAGTGTTGATTATTATATCCGCCAGTTCCATTCCAACCAGTGAAGGGCGAGGAAAATAAGTAGTTAGAGCTTAAAGGGAAAAGATTGTAAAGCAAGCAAAATGCAAAAGATGATTAGAAACATAATTCCAGCCCAACAAAAGTAGGCTAACCTTATCAGCAGAGCCAGTAACTACTAGTTCACCTTCAGCTACAAATCTAACACTTGTGACCTAAGAAAAGAGAGAATGAACAAAACAATAATTAGTCAAGATTCTCAACCAAAAATAAAAGATTTAACAGAGGAGAAAAAACCTTTTTCGAATGACCACTAAGTGTAGATAGGATCTCTCCTGTAGTTCGATCAAAGACTATAGCATTTGTATCAACCCCACCAGTAGCAATAATATCCTGATAAACCAATAAAGAGAATGCTTTAATAATAATTATTTTAATATCAGTTCCCTCAAGGAAAGAACAATATAACACTAAATTTTAGGGTCAAATCATTCCACATACATGAGAAGCTTAAATAAAATAGAGCCATTATATGTAAATAACAATTCCCTTATGCTGTCCATATTGATGCACTTGATTGAGCACAAAATTTCACGCAATCATGTATAGCAAGAAAAATCTATAGAATAAAAAAGGTATTCACGATTTTGGATAAAAGAAGGAATGTTATTAGATGAGGATGATAGAATATAAGAAGAAAAGAGGACCTTCAATCATAGTTGTCATGGCGCCATGGCAAGACGCGGCAGTAGTTGACTATCGGACGGCGATAGTGCGCCCGCCATGGCATCCGTATGGCGACAAGTCGTTAACAATGTGCAATTTATACATTATTTATTTTACTTCAAAAATATATTGAACAATACAATTTTATATACATTAAAACCCAAAACATAATAACTAACATTATGGAATACAAGTAAAAACACAATTCTATGAATACTTCACAATCAAAATTCAAAAGTAAAATTACTCATTACGAGTATAATACATGATAAAATTACACCACGTAACAAGTCCATGAGTTATGATGAGTCATAGGTAAAAAAAAACAAGTCCATAATTACTAAGAGTCAAAAAAGGCACAATTACTTAGACCAACTTCCAAGGCACATCCAAGGTGTTGCGTTTTTCCCATCTCAGTAGCCAAGATAGGTGACACCATGATAACTATGCCTCCAATTTTATTTATTTATTAAGAAGTCCATCAAACATCACAAGTAGAAAAAGTCCTCAATGAAGGATATTTATCAATTTCCTACGTATATCTAAGTACACAATCCTCAAAAAGCACCTTATTACAAAAATCCAAAGCAATGCCAATAGGGATACAAGATACTTCAATGTTAAGCTTACATGCATATAATCTTATAAAATATACAACAAATATACATAGATCAATCTTTGCCCTGAAAAAGAGATCAATCTCAATCTATAGTTAAATAATATGATTCTCATGCTTTATAATGAAGTTAGATTTTTAAGTATTATATCTATCAGGTAAAGTTTTATAAGGTTGTTGAGTACCCTCCATAAGGCAGGATGGCAAAATATTTATGTGACTCAGACAAAGAAGCACATTTTTAGATAATATATTATTAAAAAAGAAATTTGAGTACAATATATGGTCTCATGTTCTCTAGTATATATATATACTCGAAAGTATAAAGTATTAAAAAAAACATGAGTCAAAACCCCATAAATTATTTGTACCTCAATAATAATTTCGTCCCCCAACGATAATAAACAACTTATATGATGCCATTTAAGCAACCATAAGGCAGAACTAAAGCCAAGTTTGGTGAGTTTCACGCTATTAAAAAGAAATTTGTTAATTTATGTGCATGCCATTTTAAACTCTCACCTAAGGAAGAAGAACTAAACACACACAGTTGTTAATTTATATATATATATATATAGAGAGAGAGAGAATTGTTCAAATCGTCCATTAAAGAGCTAAAGGATGTCACTTGTCTTGTAATGCACACAGTCACATACTGCACCATAATCAAAATTAGACATACAAACTTTGCGCTAAACACAGGTCATCAATGGAATCGTTGAGCATAGTACTATAAATCCCACCATATATGCACAAAACACCCCCCACCCAAAAAAGTACTCTACAAATACCATATGGATAACAGAAAACATATTCCAGACATTAAATATTAATAAGTAGGCTTGCAGTTACAAATGCAATGATATCCATACCTTGGAGTTGTGGATATCCACGGATAATATTCCAGGTTTGTTGGTTTTGTGAAGAGGATAACTATGAAGCTGGGTGTATCTTTCAACAGCATCAATGGGAGCTAATGAAGGAGGGATCTAAAAAACATTATCAAGGATTAAGAATTACGAAACACAATACATTCTTTCTTGAAAGCAATGCTGCATCTAACTGGTATTGAAGAGGTAAAAAAGAGGAAGAATACAATAATAATACCAAAATTATATATCATTGCGGATAATACCTGTCGCTTTTTCCGTTGCTGTGACAGTGCCGCATTGCAATCTGTTAACTCTGCAATGATGCTAGTTGAAATTCCTGGCCGTACTCTCTTCCCATCAGGACTCAATTCATCCTCCTCAGCAGCTGTAATGACAAGATGAAAAAACAGATGACTTATTATGAATAAAAGCAACCAAGTTAAGATTAACCACAAAATCAAAAAGGAGAACAAGTTGACAAAGAGAGGAACCTCTTTTCCCATTGCTTAAAGCAGAAGCATTCACAGTCATTGCAGTTGATGTTGACATGGGTATCTGTCTTTCTGCCTGTGCTAGCAATGACCTTGCCTCATCTCTTTCTTTCTTTAGTCTAGCAATTACACGGCAGGCAGCATCATGCTGCAAACATGTAGAAGAACCATATTGAATTTAAATAAGTAGACAACTGCTAAAAAAGAAAATTTCTAAAAAGCAGAGACCAAATATGTTAGTCACTACACCTGATAAAGGGCATGACTCAATTCTTCCCTTGCTGTATGTAGTTGTTTCTCCAATGCAAAATTTGAAAGCATCAAGCCATCCCATTCCTAGTATGGAATAATAAAGAAAGATTCAAAAGAAATTGGACAGAAAAACGATACAGAGTTTAAGAAGAATGAACCTAAACTAATACCATAACCAATGTAAATTAAGCAGACTAATACTTTGACAAATTCATTACAAAAAAAGTCCATTGTCACTGAGAAATTGCTATTACATATATAGTATATACCTATTACTGACATAAAGATGGTAATTAATTACTGATTATTTTGGTTTTAAAACAAAATTAATGTATACATTAACTTTTTAAGTAAATACAGTCGTCTGATATTAAATTAACTTGTTATGGAAAGAAAAAGAAAAGGCATGTGGAGCAAGATGCATCACAATTTCCTCCTTAGTGGATGGCCTGAGTTCATGAAATATATTTCTCAAATTTGTGAGACACCTTTAAATAGGTTTTGATCAATGAGCCCAAGTTCAAATAAAATGAGATTGATGCTGTATACGTTGAACACAATATGAGAGTGGTAGACTAACAACTGAACTAATTTAGAGTTATCAGCTGAATGCAATATCGGCGAACATAAGAAAGTTATCTTTTCAGTCAAAGAAGGCAACAACTTTTTGTACAAACAATTATGAAGAATTGTAATAGAAATTAAGGTTTTAGATAGCTCATTTGTTGTTGTAGATCAAATATAGATCACCTTAATTACAAACAAATATACAGTTTAGATTTTAAATTAATAGGTACTAGGATGTAAAAGAAATAGCCCAGGCAGAATAGTGGAATACTAATATGAGTGTACAATGAAAATACTATTAACAGCCACACTTCAGACTTCTTTTCATTCAAACTCTATTCCCAATATGCCATACTTTAAAGCTAAACAAAGATTTTAAATCATACTTAAAAAATAATTAATTGCAGGATAAATTTTATAATGTCCTAATACTCTATTAGAGCATATAGGAATAAAGGAACATCATACCTAAAGAATAGAAACACCATCAGAATTGTCTTTCATGCTAAACATTGTTAAAAGCTAGAAAACAACAAACTAAAATAAGCCAACTACAACTACGTCTACCAAACAATATGTGAAATAAAATGATTACACACGCATATGAAAGCGATCAAAAAAAGTACAGGGGAATGACATCAAAAGTCAAACTAACTTAATACTTCCACAATCCCAGAATGAGAATCTCATTTCAATAAAGTATGCATTTTAAAAAAATGTAATCAATTTCCCGTCTGAATCCCTAACTCACTAAGGTTGTGTTTGATTACATCTAAATGCCTTTTAATAAATGTGCCTTTGATTCGGTCAAAAGTTGAACTTGTTTGGTAAAAAAAAATTGCCTCTTAATCGGTAAGAGGCAAATATAATTTTAAACCATGTGCCTCTGACCGAATTTATATTTTTTCTGCCGAAAATAACCTCTTCAATATTACAAAATTCCTCTTTTGTCCTCAATAAAAATTTAACCCTAATGATCTCTAGCGTTTATTCACTCCGCCACTCCCTGTGTGCTGCTCTTCTCCTTCGCTGCTTTCACTCTTCAACTCGTCAAAATTCAATCTCTCCTCTTCTATCTCTGGTGTTCTTTCAAGTAATTTATCCGCCATGACTGCAATTTTCCAATTTCTCTCTCTATATCTACATGTACATATACATGTATGTGATTATTATACATGCATGAATCACAATCGTTCGATTTCGGGGTTTGTAGCCCTGAGAAATTGGGGGTTTATTATGTAGAAGCCGATTAATTGGTGCAATTTGTGTATAAAGTTGTATAATGTTTCATATTTTTTAATTTCTCTCCTTTATGTGTGCATGTGTTGTTAAAGCATTTGATCGTTAATCAATTATAAACTTTTGTACTTTACATAATTTCAATTGGTTATAATTTTCTTTCAATTTAGGGTTTTGAGTTTTGGAAACTCTGCTAAGTGTTTCGGATTTATAGTATTAATTGCATTTGAGGGTTTATACCTAATTTTATTGTTGATATGTGCATATTTGATTTTTGCCTTTACTTGGTTATCGTTTATTATTGGGTTCAGAGGTCATATTAATCTTCTGATTTTGATTTACCAAGGTTATAACCATTTTTATTTGATTTATTTTTCAAAATATTATGTTATGTCTTGCTTTGTAACTTCTAATGAATTGATGATGTTACTTTTAATGAATTGATATACCAATTACAATCTATATATTGTCACCTATCTTAGTAAACAGGATGAGATATCAAGTACTTTTATAGGACTTCCTGGTTATGGTACTGAATGTTTGTATTTAGATATTATTACCGCTACTCTATTTATTGATTGTATTTTCTTCAAATATTTGTTGTAGTCCATAAAGTTTAATGTGTTCTTTATTGTTCAAACTATTTAAATGTTTGTTCTTTATTATTTACACCTTTTATAATATATGTACTTTATGGAACAAGACGGTGAAACTCAAAAAAAAAAAAAAAAGACTAGAGTGAGTTGGAAGAATGAAACATTAGTGAAAACTTTTAGTTTCATCATTCAAGTTATTAATAATAATCATTAATTTTTGTTTCAATTACAGATAAATATTATCTTTGTGATGCTACATACACAAACACTATGATTTTTATCTCCATATCGCAATACAAGGTATTGGTAAGCTAATTTTGCAAGTAAAGAGGAAAAATTCAACCATGCTGCACAACTCAGAAATGTTATCAAGCGTGCTTATGGTGTGTTGAAAGCAAGATTTTTAAAATTCCTAATTTTGAAACGGATGACTCCTTACCCTTTTACAGTACAAAGGGACATAGTTATAGCTTGTTTTGCAGTCCATAATTTCATAAGGAAGCATAACATTGAGGATGAATTGTTTGCTCAATATAACCAAGATAATATGTTTGACGATGAAGTGGAACAAAATGAAAGGAACGAAGAAGAGGGACTAGATGAACCACAATAGGGTGATCAAGGCATAGAATTTATAGTTAATCTACGTGAACAAATTGCACTTTAACTCTTAACAACTGTTTGAACTTAATTTAATTTGTATGGTTGAATTATTATGCTATGTTGACGTTTTCATTGGACTTGATACATTTTGTTTCATCATATTGTGGTCAAAGTATTATAAATATGTATTTAAAACACTATTAAAGTCTTTCTGATTATCAAACAAGTTTTGCTTAAATTGTTTAGAGAGTTAAAATGGTAAACTATTGTTATTTGAAAAATTAATTATCCAACAACATTTCTTCATTCAGATACAATTCTAGACAGAGACTACATTATTTAGATGTCTAAACTGTTTCTTAACATTCAGTTTTATCAAACACAACCTAAATAAAAACTTTACTATAAATGAGAATTAGGTCGAAGCACTTTCATTAAGGGAAAATACCATTTAATCATGTCATAAAAAACTATCATTTTGGGACCCACAAAAAGAAAATAGGACTCATTTTGAACCAGCAAGACTGTTTTGTAATTCCTAGAAGTATATAAAATACTTGTGGAAACAAAGAGCAAAGAATCAGAACTACGTACAATCTGGAACATCCCAAGCATCCCAGGAATGCTTGCAGCCTGGACTGGTCTGGGCTTCACTATCTACATCATGTTCCAATAAAATTTAGGGACAGTAACTTAAAGACCAATAAAATGAAATACTGGATGACATATATACACACACACACGAGCAAACCTTGCCGGTTTTGATTGGAACAATGTCGTCCATGGTTAAAGGCTCCCCAGTAACTGGGCATTTTCCATAATCCTAGTTAAGAGCAGACAACAATGCAGCTTTCTATTAAATAAACAGTTGATTACACACAATTATCATATGAGTCACAGTAATGCATATTTATACCCTCAGTTTGGTTGTCAGAAAAGCTAAGGCCTACAATTAAGAAAGAAGTTCAACATTTTGCAATAACTATTCACATCACTCAACTGAATAGATTTACGTTGCTTAGTTGAGCAATAATTCTGAGGTATTTTTTTATTCTGTCTCTGAATTACTTTTCAGATTTAATTTATTAGCTCAATTTTCTTTCCTAACATTTTCTCTAAACCCTAAAAGTAGTAAATACCGAGAAACAAAACGCACCAATATGTGTCTCTCAATCAATCGCTTCTCGAACAAAAGTCCGGAATTCTTTGAAACCACCGGCTCTTCCGGCACCTCGCCGGAGACTGTACGGATGCATTAGAACAAGATACACATAGATCAGTCACAAAAGTACATAAGCACATGTGAGTATATATGCAGATATATATATATATATACACATGTAAATATAGAGTGAAAAGTGTACTCGAGCAGTTCATCGTGGGAAAGAGAGCTAGGGTTTCTGCTGAGAACAGTCCAGTGGCAGGAGCGTAATTTGAAGAGAGATAAAACAAAGGGGAGCCCAGAGAGAGAAGGAAAATGAGGATTTAACAAGGGTTGAAGATATAATAGTGGCAGAAGAGTATTAGGTGATTGGGTTGTACAAAATGGATCGGGCTCGTTTTGTGGGTTTTTCTTTTTATTTTTTTCAATTATACCATTGAGCAAAAGAATTAAAAAAATGAAATGTAAATATACTATAATATGACTATTGTATATTTTATATAATCCATAATTTTCTCTATTTTATAAAAGTGTGTATCAATTATAAAATATATCTTCTATTATATTTTATCATTTAATAATTTTTTCACATTTATATATAATAGAATAGAATTAAAGGAAGATAATGGTGAGATGATTATTATATTTTTCTGAGTACTATAACTTTTTTCTTACAAAATTGTATATATGATATTTGCTTTATTACTGATACTAATTGTCAAACATTATCGAGGTTAAGATTACTTAATATTGTTGGGACAATGAAATTAGTCTAGAGCTGAACTCGAGCTAAATTTCGAATTATTACCATAATTTAGATTTGTGAAAACTAATATTCAAATATGAGGTTAATGATTTCAACATTAATATGATCTTTAACTCTAATACGTGTGCGTAATGTATGAGGTTAACATCAGTGTTTTAAAAATCGGAACCGATCCGCTTTCAAATCCGATTTGGATCAATGACCCGGTTTTAATCAAAACTTGGGTTGGCCCGTTGACCACCGGTCCAACCAATAAACCAGGTTAATTGAGCTAATTTTTTTTAAAAATTTAATATTAAAAGTAACAACTTTTATTATGCAACTTATATTTATTATGTTTTAGTTCATAAAAAATGAGATTTTTAAATTTTTTTATTAACTATTAATAATATACTATATTTTTTATATATTAATGATACAATAATGGTTCAACCACTAGTTGGACCAGTGACCCATTCACCCGGTACTTTTTTCAATTGGATGAACGGTCCAGTTATAAGAACCTTGGTTAACATATTTGGAACGAACATCGAAATCAAATTGAGGGATTTGGATTTTAAACAATCCATTCTCAAGCCTCAACACCTAATGTACCTTACTTGTAACTTTCTTGCTTGTTAAGCTAAATTTGTAAAAACTGGATATAATTTTTTATTTTATTATTTTTGTTGCTAAATAACTTGGATATAATTTTTATTTAATCTCTTAAGTTTTGAATAGAAATCTTACTAGTCCTTTATTTTTCAATTAATTAAAAAACCTGACAGACGAGTAAAAAGTTGGCTGAGAATTGCTTTAAATTAGATTATGAAACTGTAAAAAGGAGCAAGAATATATATCCCAACCCCTCTAATCTCCAACCAAGAAACATATATTCGCTACCACCATTGCATTGCATTGCATTGTATGTTTATCTCTGTTCTGTTGAGATATAAATTCTAAGACTTGTAGACTTGATATATAACTTGAAATGTTATTATATTCATAGTCAATTGATTTTGAGTTTATCCGAGCAGGCTCAACGGCTCACATGTTCAAAATCACTCAATTAAAATTATCCATCTCAACTAAGATCACGCAAAACGAGAGTTAATTCAGTTCCATTTTCTAATTCTTGTAGATTTTGGAATATGTTTTTCAATAATATATCATATTTAGTCTTTTGTAAAAAAATATGACGAGATAGAGACGCGTCGTTATGGTGCAACACTAATGTTACGTTTGGATTGAAAAAATTGAATGGATAGTGAAATGATTCATTCCATTTTTGTTAGAATGGGTTATTTCATACTCGTTCACATTGAGAAATAAAATTCATAAAAATATATGAGAAGAATAAGAATCATTCTAATTACAATCAAACACAATTTTTTTTATTCCATAGAAACGAGTCATTACATTCTCATCTCATTATCTCAATCCAAACATGATATTAATAGCTAATATTTATTCTGTCTCGAACATTTTTAAAGATTAGACATGATGCTTATGTACTTTAGTTTGACTAGCTTAGAGCTTCATAATACTAATGCATTCCCCCCCAAGTCACATTCCGATAAGAGCTCAACAGCCACAGCTTAATTTTGAATAATATTTGGAAAAATCTAAGGTTTCATTAAGCATTAATCAGCATTCAGTTCCATTTAAAATCCAGTTTGAAAAATCTGAAATTTGGCCAAACAATTTCCATTCCATAGACTAAAGCAACAAATTTATTTTGAGGTAGTTTGGTGCGTTTAGGGTGTTTAAAAGTTCAAAGCGAACAAAATCTTGTTAGGTTATATTAAAAATAACTTATTTTAAACGCAATTTATTTAATCTCATAAATGAAACGTTTCGAACTCATACATAAAATTTGAAACTACCTGTTATCCAATAAAAATCTAAAATTCTTAATAATAAACTAAAATTCCCGACACGATTAGTTACAAACTCTTTTTGGCATAACAATGTTCTCTTTCAAACCTTTCAACAAATCGATACAACCCCGAAGACTTGTTTTTGGTAAGTTGGCCAATAAAGTACTGACACACATAAAGTCTTGCATGTGTAGCACTCTATTAACCAATTGACTTACCCAAAAATAAACATCATGTTAACCACCATTTCCGTGCTTAACATACATGGAAGATTCATTTGCAGAATTACTTGACGACAGTGCACATGTAAATTAACTTTGAAGCACCTACATATAGAGGAAGGATCAAGAGCTCTCCCATTATCTAGCACTCCTTAAATAACACTTATTTATTAAAATTACGTTGTTTTATAGATTCTTTTAAAAAACAACTGGGTCGCGCGTGACATTTTTATAAATAAAAAGAAAGCAAGTGAGACCACTCTCTTTTAAGAATCTTCAAAACGACGTAATTTTAATAAAAGAGTAATATTTAAGGAGTAGTGCTAGATAATGTGAGTGCTCTAGATACTGGGCTGTTGACCCCTTCTTGATCCTTTTTTTTCTTATTTGAGACGGTCATGAAAATAGTAGCGGACATAAAAAGACACGTAATTAATACAAAATAAAATATTAAGGATATATTTTTTTAATATATATCTAAAAACAATAATTTTTTATTTAATAATAAAATTGAAAATATCATGCCATTATTCTACTAAAAATAATACTTCCGTTCCTAAAAGATTGTCGTTTTAAAAGAAAAAATTTGTTCCAAAATGTTTGTGGTTTATAACTTTCGAGGAGAATAAATTATTTACTTTCGTATATTACCTCTACCTTCTCTCATTGTCCCAATAAATTCTCTCCCTTGAATTAATAATTTTTAACTTCCCATAAAGGAGTAGTGATAAAATTTTAAACAAATTTTACTTGATAAATGATAAGTACTTTCTTAATCCATTTATCAAATTCTTAAACGACAATATTTTAAAAACGGATATATTAATATTTTTGTCGCAACATATAACTAAAATTTTCTTTATATATAATGATTTAAGTTCTAAAAAAACAAAAAAAGTTGGTCAATGAGTGGCAAAGCGGCTCCCTCGGGTTGACTAAAATGTACGGGCAGCCTACTAATCGTACCTTAAATAACTAACCTCCTTCCTTGGACACCAATCTAACGTCCCCCATGCTTAATATTTATATAGTCCGTCTCCCTTCTCTCTCCTAAATTTTTGCTCTGTGTTTATTTACTTTTAATTAATTATCTTTAATTAATATTACCTCTCTTTTTTTCTTTCTATTTATTTTTTTTTAATTTTGTTCTTATGGATTTCTTCTTCTTCTTCATTGATTTCAGTCATGGATATTTTCAAGCCAAGGATAATGGGTAATGAGTGGCATGCTTTCAAGTCCCCTCCATTACTACACTTAAAGCACATAGCTTGAAGAAGAGAGACAAAGGGAGATTTGAAAATAAAAATATATATTTTAAAAAAATTGCGATTCATCGAATTGGAGGAACAATGTTACAGGACGTGGTGCATACCTCTCTATTTTTGATTCAAGTAGCATTAATGTTTATTTATTTCTGGAGATTAGAATTACATCGCACACACGCACACAACGGTAAAGGAATAATACAGAAATTTACGTGGTTTCTCAATTTGGATAGTCTTCAAGAGCGGCGTTCTTATTACGAGTATTGGATCATTTTTATTTTTTCCCCCAAACAAGGGAAATTATATTCTTGATGCATGTTTTCTTGATTCTTTTCATGTTGCATATTGCTTCCTTCAATGTAGTTTTCGGCCCTACATAAAAAGCTGAGGTTGAATATGCCACATCAACAATTTGTAAAATGTTTATATAATAGTTTGTGTATGTAACATTATTCGTATTTAATTATGTGTTTGGTTGACTTTTTCATGTTTTTAGACAAATTTTACCCTTTTTCTTTCATATTTAGGGATTAATTTGTTTGATATTATGGTGTTTTATTATTCTCATTACGCACATGTTTCTATTTTTATATGTTTTCCTTTCAACTCCATTTTGACACGGCTTCAGAATTATAAACTTGAGTAATTACTTTTGGCGTAAAAAGTAGCAACCAGTGCACAAGGCTCCCCACAGCACGAGTTAGCTTAAGACCCACTTAAAAATTAATCTTATAAGATTCTTGAAGACGACATGTAACTTATTGTTTGGAATACAATTTGATTACGGCGCATTCGTACAGAAGCAACTCATAGCTATCTTTTTTGTAAAGACTATTTCAAAAAAGGTATCGTTTTCACCTTTGGTACTGCCCAGAGGAACGACCCTGGGCACGACACTTTCATCTTAAGATTGTTATGATCATGAACTCCCCCTAGGATATGATCATAATCATTTAGAGAATAATTTAGCTTTTGACCATGCGTACTGCGTAAGTTTTTTGCCTTCAAATCTTGATTCTTTTTTGATTCAATTAGATTGATGAAGACTAAAGGGTTTCTTTAGTGCTTGTAAAGTTCCAAGTGTTTGTCCAAATCTGGGCATTTCTATTTCTTGCCATTCAGTTTGTTACCTTAGTATAAAGACCATACACATGGGGCTAGCACAAATGCACATCTTTTTTCTATTCTGCGAAAATATCAATAAACCAAACAATTAACATTCTCCTTCTGGAGCACTCATGTTTTATTGCCATATTTAGATGCAAGCTTGGCTACAAAACATACTAAATATGAAGGATCATTATCTCCATATGCATGCATTTTGCAGGAATGATATATAGAAGATACGTTTTCAAGATTTAATTGATTGTTTGTTTTATGATGCAGGAAGAAATTTCGAGCCCGCTTAGTGCTCAAATTTTGGAATTCTGTGAGTCTGAATTATTCCCAGAAACACTGCAAGACTCTGAAGTTGCTTCAAGTTCAAATTGCTGCTATGAGGAGCACTCTTCTTCTTATGCCAATAGCCTTCCCTTTAATAATACTCGAGAAATAAACAAAATTTCTAGCAACATTTCCAATAATGGCACCCCAAATACTCCACCTATGACCACCAATACCAATAACAACACAAACAAACTCTCAATAATCTTTGTCTCATCCGAAGACATAGAAAATGACATATCGGCTTCAATAGAATTTTCGCCCTCCCCTCAATTTTCTGTGCCTAGGTTCCTCCATGGCCAACAAGAACAGTTTGATCTCTCTTTGCTGCAAAATCAGATGGGAATGACTGATAATGCTGCTGCTGTTGAGGCTGCGCTGTCTCAATACGCGGATGAATCTATTGGTCCTCCCCTTTTGGGGCCTCCATTGCCAGCTCTTCGTGAGGAGGATTGCTTATCCACAATGCCTTGAATGAAAATGAATCATTCCTCGCCTAATTGCTCTTTTCTTGATCCTGAAACCAATCCATACATGCCAACCAATCTCAACATGGCTTTATCTAATGAAAATTCTGGGATTTTTAATGGGAATATGTTTTTGGGAACTGAGCTGCAGCCTCAAGAATTGGATTGTCAGGGAGATAATGGTGGAATCTTTTGTACAGAACCACTGCCACGAGTTTATAACAGCGATCTTCAGGTACTAAAATGATTTTACCAGAAATATTTCCCAAGAACACCAAATAGGACTAAAAGTTTGAGGGACTAATTTTTCTTTAAATTCTTTTTCCTTCCACTAAATAGAATACTGATATATGATCACTTGTTT
The DNA here is from genome assembly GCA_020205615.1 of Panax quinquefolius. Classification (NCBI taxonomy): domain Eukaryota; kingdom Viridiplantae; phylum Streptophyta; class Magnoliopsida; order Apiales; family Araliaceae; genus Panax; species Panax quinquefolius. The sequence continues at coordinate 113,229,799 of CM035171.1, read as the reverse complement.
CTGTTTTTTCAACATATATAATTCTCTTCTTTCAAAAGGCACTAAGCAATGACAGCCAACATCTTATTAATGGGGGTTCAAATTCTACTCCATTGGCATCTGAGATTACTTGCTTGGAGGATTCTACATTCAAGGTTGGAAAGCTCTCTGTTGAAGAAAGGAAAGAGAAGATTCATAGATACATGAAGAAAAGGAATGAAAGGAACTTCAGCAAGAAAATTAAGGTCTTTTTTTTTCCTCTCTTCATACTTGCACAAAAAAAAAAAAGGAAATTGACATTTTCACATGAAAAGTGTCGCTATAGATGTATAGCGATGATTATAGAAAATATCAATTTCCATGCTTATTGCATATACTCACCCAAAATGTCTAAAATTTTGTGTTTGGATTGTAACACATAAAAGTCATTGTGCAGTATGCATGTCGCAAAACTCTAGCATGACAGCAGGCCTCGAGTTAGAGGAAGGTTTGCAAAGAACGACGATTTTGGGGAGACAGCCAGAACTACTTGTAGCACACATGAAGAGGATACAGATGATGATGTGAGATCTATTCATGTATGTGCCATAATTACTGACAAATGAATAAGAAATAAGCCTCTAGCCAATAACTACATAATAAGCCTGCAAAAATAAGAAATTCATGAATTTCGATTCCATGAAGTTCAAGTTTTTTGTCGAGACTATAAGAAAAATGTTGCACCTGCATAGCACAGAAGTTGCATATATACACAAATGCCACAAATGGATATATATATGCCTAGACATAATTATGTACAATGGAGCCAAATTTCAGTTCATAATTGTTATTTTATATTTTTTTTTCTCAGGTTGTGGTTAAAGAAGAAGAAGATATGGTTGATTCTTCTGACATATTTGCTCATATCAGTGGGGTGAATTCTTTCAAATACAACTATTCAATCCAATCCTGGATTTAATATGATTGTGTATTTCTACAATTTTGTTCTGGACCCTGTTCTGCAGGATAGACTAATCCTGGAATAAGTGGAGGATAAATAATTGGGTCATTTTATTTATTTTATTTCTTATGAAACTTTTTCCCCCTAACAAATTGAGTCATAGTAGTTATTGTTGTTTGTAGTGTACTAATATTCTATTCTAGTTGGAATGAGTTATTTCATTCTCCCTCTCTCGAGGAATAAATTTCATAAATTTAGGAACAATAAAAATGGTTCAATCCATTCCAATCGCAACCAAACACAATTTTTTTCATTCCATTCACATCTTCATTATTCCAATCCAAACGCATCATTAGCATTATACTCCTTGCTGGAAAGGTGCAGGTTGAACAAAAGAATCCTACTTTCTTAATAATGTTTGTTGAAAATGTTACTCCTTCTGAGCAAGGAAAAAAATCTCATTTAATTAAATTCTTGGTTCCATAAAAAAAGTCATCTTTTTATTTACTATACTATAAAATGACATAACTTCTTTTATCATCATAATTTCATTTTTCTTACTAAATAAACAACTTATTATTTTTAAGTTTCTTTAAGATCATCTAGTAGGAACATAATTGCAGTTGTGTGCTATTATATAATCCAAGTATTGGGCCTGTGAGAGGAGCTTAATAGAGGCTGAAATCAGCCATGTGAAACCCAACCCAAAACTAGTCTGATTAACTGGAATTAACATTTTATATTTCCTTTCTTTACTTTTTTGCATTTCTTATTTTAATTATCATATACTCCCTCCATCCCAGAATAAAAGTTCTTATTACTATTTTGAGTAGTCCATGTTAAATGTTCACTTTCCTTTAATAACTAAACTTTTACACAACTTTTTCTATTATACCCTTAACATTAAATATGTCATATTTTTCTTATTCTAATTCTCTCTCCATATTCAATAAGTATAATCATAAAGCTATTCGTTTATTGAAAAATGGATGTCAAGCTTTCTTAGCCCATGTTATGGATTTGAATAAAGACACATCAAATTTGAATAATATTCATGTTGTTATTGACTTTCCCGACGTATTTCTGAAAAACTTCCGCTCTACCCCGAGCGTGAAGTTGAATTCTTTATTGATCTTGAACCTGGTACAAAGCCCATTTTAAAACCCCATATCGAATGGCTCTATTGAACTTCGGGGAGTTAAAGGTCCAACTACGAGGAGTTGTTGGACATCGGTTTCATTCGTCCAAGACATCTCCTTGGGGTGCTCTGTTTTATTAAGTAAAGAAGAAAGAGCGGTAGTATGCGACTTTGTATTGACTATCGAGAATTGAACCATGTCACCATCAAGAATAGGTATCCTCTACCTCGTATTGATGACTTGTTTGACCGATTCTGAAGGAGCACAATTTTTTTAAAAGATCGATCTTCGATTACGGATATCATCGGTGAAGATTAGAGGCGAGGATATTCAAAGAGCGCCTTTAGAACTTCAGACGGCATTATGAATTCTTAGTCATGTCTTTCGGATTGACTAATGCTCCTGCGGCTTTTTCGTGGATATGATGAATCGAGTATTGAGGAATATTTGGATCGATTCGTTGTTGTCTTTATTGATGACATCCTCATATATTCCAAAAAGCCGTGAAGATCATGAGCACCATTTGAAGTGGTACTCAAAGGCTTCGTGAAAACAAGCTTTATGCCAAGTTGAAGAAATGCGAGTTCGGCTTGAGGAAGTAGCATTCCTTGAGCACGTGGTGTCGAAACATGGAGTATCTGTTGATCCGTGAAGATTGAAGCAATCAAAGTTAGAACAAGCTGAAGTCGATTGTTGAAATCACGTAGTTTTTGGGCTTATTTGGTTATTATCGGAGATTCGTGGAAGGGTTTTCTCGAATCGCTACTCCATTAACCCAAAACTAACTCGGAAGGATGCAAAATTCGTTTGGAGCGAAGTATCGCGAGAAAAGTTTCAAGAGCTTAAGAGGAGACTTATTTTGGCACTGTTTCTAACAATATCATCCGGTTCGGATGGATTTGTTATCTCTGGTGATGCTTGTGCAAAGGTTAGGATGTGTTCTCATGCAACGTCACGAAAGTCATAGCTTTATGCCTCATGACAACTTAAAGAGTATGAGAGGAATTATCCTACTCATGATCTAGAGTTAGCGTGATCGTTTTCATATTAAAGATCCGGAGGCACTATCTATATGGGAGAAAGTGGAGATATATTCGGACCATAAAAGCCTCAAATATTTCTTCACATAAAAGGAACTCAACATGCGGCAACGACGTTGGCTTGAGTTGTTGAAAGATTACGACCACACTATTCAATACCATCTGGAAAAGCGAACGCGATGGTGACGCGTTGAGTAGAAGATCATATCACGGGAATGAGTGCGATGATGTCAAGTATACAGCGTAGAGCCAACTTTAATAGAAAAAGTTAAGGTCGCTTCAAGCCACCGAACCCGGAAATGATGCGTATGAAGAAGAAAGTACTGAAGGTGCTATTCGAGCGAGAATTGATGAAGAAGGAATACTTGAGTCCACTCCGGACTTTGTGTCCCTAACGACTACGATTTGAAGTACAAGATTATGATGGAGGCACACAATACACCATTTGCAATCCATCACTGGAAGTACCAAAATGTATCGTGATCTTGACATACATTTTGGTGGAACAATATGAAGAGAGAGATTGCAAAGTTTATCTCAATGTGTTTAACTTGTCGGCGTGTAAAAGGCGGAGCATCTAGTACCTAAGGGTCCGTTGCAACCACTTGAGATTCGAAATGGAAGTGGGAACACATTACCATGGATTTCGTTACGGGTCTTCCTACGGTTTCTCAAGGCATCAATGCTTATTTGGGTTATTGTTGATAGATTAACCAAGTCTCGCTCATTTCTTTTGCCGATCACGGAGACTTATTCCTTGAACGTCTTGCTAGTATATATGTAAATGAGATTGTGAGGTTGCATGACATGCCAGTATCCATAGTTTGGATCGTGACCCAAGATTCACTTCAAGATTTTGGGTTAGCTTGCAAAAAGCTATGAGCGCGGATTTTCTGATTGAGCAAGCATACCATCCTCAAAGCAGACGGACAATAGAGAGGACTATTCAAACTCTTGAAGATTTATTAAGACTCATGTCCTGAGACTTCAAGGGCGGTTGGGATAAGTATTTACCATTGGTGGAATTCTCCTACAACAACGAGTTATAAAGGCAAGTATAGGTGTGGCTCCATTGAAGCATTATATGGGACGAAAATGTCGCTCTCCGGTATGTTGGGACGAGGTGGGTGAAGCAACATTGTTGGGACCCGAGTTGAAATACGTATGACTACGAAAAAGATCCAAATGATTCGACAACGATACAAAGCGGCACAAGATCGACATAAAAGAGTTATGCGGATCTTCATCGAAAGGACGTGGAATTTAGTATAGGGGATCATGTATTGTTGCGAGTTGCTCCATGGAAGGAGTTACAAGATTTGGGAAGAGAGGAAAGCTCAATCCACGATTTATTGGTCCATTTCAAATTCTTGACCGAGTAGGAAATGTAGCCTATAGACTCGCGTTACCTCCGAGTATGTCTCATGTTCATAATGTGTTTCACATATCTGTACTTCGTAAATATGTGAAAGACCCAAACCACGTTATAGAGTTAGAACCGGACGAAATAGTCGAAGACTTAACGTATGAGGAGGTACCTGTCAAGATCTTGGATAGGAAGGAACATGTCCTACACGCAAAGGTCATACCACAAGTTAAAGTTTTGTGGAGGAATCATGCTATAGAGGAAATGACCTGGGAATTGGAAACGGAAATGAAAGCGAGGTATCTTCACCTTTACGAAACACCAAGTACGTACGTCAATTTCGAGGACGAAATTTCATAAGGAGGGGAGGTTGTAAGACCCCAACTTATTATTAATGAAATTTAATTTTCTCTATTTATTATTTTGAAATAGTAAGGGTTGATTTGATTAATGTGGATAGTTATGGGTAAAATACGCAAATATTTCAAAATAAGCAAGTGGTTATAAAATATTCATTGTTGTCGGGGAATATTCGTTTGGTCGTGGAATATTCTTCTTTGTCGGAGAATATTAAATGCTGACGGTAGCGATCTTTGTGGGTCCTATAACGAAAAGCGATTGGATGAAGAAAGCGACAAATATAAGTTGTTTAAAAATAACTTGGCGTAGTTATTCACAGATTATCTTTGTTAAAATACTCGGTGGTTAAAACACGTTGCACTGCAGTATTGTACCAATTATTGATTCTTACGTGAAGAAGACCTTTACTTTCGATAATGGTTACGGTAATTCTTATTCGATATTTTATTGATTTAATAATTCTTTGCGTTGATATTTTATATTGCTATTGTTTCAATAATTGTCATTACACAAGATTTTTTTTATTATCGAAGCAATAATTCATATTATCCGAATAATATTATTAGATAACATTATTGGCAATGTCTAGAAAGTTACATCTACAGGAGAGGTTTGGTCACCTAATCTTGGCGCCAAGAAGGAGAAATTCTTATCGAAAGCCCCTCTTTTCAGGAACGGCGGGTCACAAGATCTTGTGATTCTATAATATTATTTGTGAATAATTAATTATTGATTTATATAATGAGAAAAATATTGATTTTATGTGGATATAGATGGAGAAAATTTTTAATGTGACAATTGTTGAAAATTAATATTTTATCTTTTCTCATTAAAATAATTCATTTAAATATATTATTTTAATAATATAATAATGGTGTTTTTTACAACGAATGTGGTGTAAGACCCAGATTTTTATAAATAAAGATGAATTTTCTATAAATATTATTTTTGAATATTATGGAATAATTTGATATAATGTTATAGTTGTGGGTAATATTTATAAATTTTGCAAAGTATCAAGTGGTTATATTATATTCGATTGGTCTGGGAATATTAGGTTTAGCGAGGAATATTCGACAACTGGCTCAATCATTGGTGGACCCCACAATGTAATTATCATCGGATTGAGAAAAGACAAAATATTTTATTGAAATAACGGCGGAAGTTTTACTGAATTGATCTTGTTGAACTACTCGGTAGTAAAAATACGATGAATACGTGTGGTTGCATAAGAAGACATTATTGATGATTGATTATTATGTGAGAAGTCACTTGGTTTGATTCCATTATCATCGATTAATAATATGAATTATTATAAGCGATAATGACGTTTTGTTTTATTCGTATTATTAACGTAATAAAAGCGAAACATCTTTTATATAAAAAGCGAATACTTTATTAAAGTTATTTTATAAATAAAATATATTATATTTTATTACGCATAGTGTTTTGCATAGTGTTTTGCATAGTGTTTGCATAGTAAAATGTTTTTATATAAATAGAATATATTATATTTTATTTAAAAGATTTTTCTTTAAACATGGACCGTCGATTAAAGTAAATCAATCTGGACCGTTCATGGATTAATTCTTATGCATTCCATTTTCCTATAAATAGAAGCTCATTCCTTCATTATTTTCTTACTTAATTCATTGAAACTCTAGAGAGAAAATTATAGAGAAAGTTTATAGAGAGAAAGTTATAGAAAGAAGAAGAGTATATTCTCGCTACTTCATTACTTCTATATTCAGTTCTTTTACGGTAAGGGGTGTTATTCTTTCTTCTTTGAAGAGAACTTACATTATTCCATTCACTATTATTACATTGGAATAACTTTTGTAAAAAGTGGCATACCCTATACATAACTTTTGTATCATGGCATACCCTATACTTGGTGAAATCCTTATGTTATTCCATTGCTTATTTATTACATTGGAATAACTTCAGTATCTGTGATTTACCTATACTTGGTGACATTCTTTTATTATTCATTTGGAACATCACATGCATGTGTTTTACAGGACTGGTTCCGATTTTTTATTATTCTGTTGGAACATCACATGCGTGTGTTTTACACCGGACTGGGTAAAATCTTTATCATTACATTGGAATATCTGTCGTGTGTTTTACACCGGATCCGGGTTCCATCTTTATTATTCTGTTGGAACATCCGCCGGTGTGAATTTCACGACACGGTTCCGTTATTATTATTACATTGGAATAACTTTCGCCTCATCCAAGCATCTGCATGCATGGTGATTTCTTTTGTTATTCCATTCTTTATTATACCCGGTTGGTTAAAACTTTGACTTTATACTCCATGAAATTAGTAGAATATCCTTGATATTTGCGTTTCATCCAAAGATCTTTTCACGGAAATATTCTTCCGATCATTCTTGAATTTTACTCTACAAAAGCAAGATCATGTTGACAATTTGGGCGTTAATAATTCTGGATAAAATAATTCTTGAACTTGTTTTATTGAATTCTTATATCATTGTCATCATCCTCATGTTTATATTTTTTTTAAAGTCATCATGGCACTGTAGAGCATGGATGGACTTGGTATGATTATGACCGAGGATTATTCTTGCGTAATCATGACCGTAATGTTACAAATGATGTGATTAAAAATCCTCGATGGTAGTAGTGCATTGATGGACGATTGTTGGCATGATCATGACCATTAATGAATACACAACTATTCTTCGCCCGTAGTGCGGGAATAATTGTGATCGTGATACTTAAGAATATCCTTGGCAGTAGTAGTGCGAGGGTGATTCGATGATGTGGATTATTTATTAAAGTGAGTCTCAAATATATATGATGATGAAAAACCTTTTAAAATCATAAAAGATAGTAGATTTTATTTTCTACTTGACTCTTTTAATGGATTGCATATTCATTGCAGATTAAACCGGTTGTCTATTGTATTTTATCGGTTTAACATTGTTGAAGACTATTGATAATTTATTTTGCATTATCTTAGTCATAATATTTCTTCTTTGGGCTAGTTGAGCTCACCCTTTCTTTCACCTTTGTTTCTCTTGAAATGAGAATATAAATTTGGGACGAGTCTGGGAAAGCAGTGATGGTCCGAAGATAGCATTAGTAGTCCTCACTATTACGTGAAATAGTGTGATAATAATTGTAATGAGGACTTTTTGTTTGAGTTTGTATAATATCTAGTAGAGCGATATTTGTATTTAAACTCACGATTTATGTCGTATTGTACACGGCAGTTATGTTAATAAGTTGTATTTAAATTACGTATCATGTAAGTGGCGACCCAAGATGGGTGATGTATACCTAATTTTGGGGGCGTCACGGTTAAGTATCAAAGCTAAGGGATATGATCCTGGCTAAGATGTGAGAAAAGTACTAGGAGGGAGAGGCGGGAATACCTTCGCTAGTATGACCTACCTAAGTTTTTTCTGCTATTTTATTGGTCTGGTCGAGAATATAAAGGTAATTGTTAAATGTCAATTAATCTTTTGTTTTGTGGCGATGATCTGAAAATGACATCCGAGAATGTTGAGAATAGCAATGGAGCACAAAGCGATCGTTGATTCACCACATATCGATAATCGAGGATAATGTGCATCATCGAGGCGACAATCCTCATGCAAACAACAACATTGACCAAATGATGAATGATCAAATGTTCAGAGGCTTTATGCAATTTATGCAACAATGAAAGAGAGCGACTCTTCATCCAAAAGCGTAGGTGGAAACACGGAAAACTCTCGGTGGTCACCATTAAACAATTCAAGGAGCTGGGACCACCGGAGTTTAAGGGAGAGCCAAAACCACTTGGCGGAAGCATGGATAAAGCAGATTACCAAGATATTTGATGTCTTGGGATGCTCCAGGAGCAAAAGGTTCCCTTCACGCCTTTTATGTCATGCGCGGAGGCGATTCTTGGTGGGAATCTCCAGAAAGCGTACTCAACTTCTTTCAGATGAAGATATCTTGGGAGAAGTTCAGAGTCGCATTCAACGACAAATACTTTCACGAAAGTATTCGCCACATGAAGGAGGTGGAGTTTATCAAGTTGGAACAAAACAATATGACCAGGTAATAATGACGAGGCAAAATTTGCGGAGTTATCACGGTTTTTCGTCCCACTTGGTGGATAATGAAGAGAGAATGGCGCGAATGTTTTTAAGAGGTTTGAAGTCGGAGATACGTCAACATCTTATTTCTCATAAAGCGTGTTTGTATTCGGATGTTGTAAATAGGGCTCGATTAGTGGAAGCGAGCGATAACGAGTCAGTATAACTAAAAGAAGCGGTGTAAGAAAGTTATAATACCGGTGAGTAGTCATCGAGGCGGTGACAACAAAGCGTGGAGGGAATCAATGGGCGGATATGGTAACCGCCGGTGGTAATCGAGGCCAAAACAATAAGAATGGACATTTCAAGAAAGCGGAGATTCAACAATGATGGAAAGACGTCAAGACCAAAGACCGTTGTTAAGGAAGGAGAAAGACCACTATCATATGCTTCAAATGCGGAGAAGAGGGACACATCGGTCCGAAGGCTGTGCCATGCCGAGTCAAAGCATGTTATAATTGTGGAAGAGAAGGTCACTTAGCTCGATTTTATCGCCATCAAGACAAATTCAACTAGGATGGAGGCACCAAAGGTAGTTCTAGAAAAGTCAAAACCAGAGATGGCAGGAGGAGGCGTTTGTTGTGACTCCCAGAGAGCAAGGAACCCGAATGAGGTCATCACGGGTAAGCTTATCATAAACTCTAATGAAGTCTACACTTTATTTGATCCGGTTCTACCCATTCTTTTATTTCTCTACTTGCGCTCATCGATTAAATTTGACTCAGGAGAAATTAGACTTTGACTTATCTGTGGAAACTCCGTTGGGAGAAACCTTCATTACATCCATTGTTTATAAGTCTTGTTTGGTTCAAATCGGTACCCTCACATTACTGTCGATCTTATTTCATTAAAAATACTTGCATTTGGCGTGATTCTGAGGATTGATTGGTTAACTACTTATCATGCAAAAATTGATTGTTTTCGTAAGGTTGTTAGCTTTCATATTCCTAATCAACCTATTATGCGAATTCAAACGACCAAACCATTAAAATCAATCACGGTCATCTCAAGCCATAAAGCTATTCGTTTATTGAAAAATGGATGTCAAGCTTTCTTAGCTCATGTCACAGATTTAAACAAAAATACGTCAGTTTTGAGCGATATTTCTATTGTTAATAAATTTCCTGACGTATTCCCCGAAGAACTTCATGGCCTACCCCCAGAGCGTGAAATTGAATTTTGTATCGACCTTGAACTTGGTACAAAACCTATTTCCAAAGCCCCATATCGAATGGCTCTATTGAACTTCGGGAGTTAAAGACCCAACTGCAGGAATTGTTAGACATTGGCTTTATTCGACCTAGTACTTCTCCTTGGGGTGCTCTGTTCTATTCGTGAAGAAGAAAGATGGGAGTATCGACTTTGTATTGATTATCGGGAGTTGAATCATGTCACCATCAAAATAGGTATCCATTGCCACGTATTGATGACCTGTTTGACCGAAGATGAGAGCCAAATTCTTTTCAAAGATTGATCTTCGTTAGGATATCACCAATTGAAGATTAGAACCCACCGACATTCCAAAGCGGCCGCCGAACTTCGAGACGGGCATTATGAATTCTAGTCATGTCCTTTGGATTGACTAATGCTCCCCGCCGCCTTCATGGATATGATGAACCGAGTATTGAGGAATATTTAGATCACTTTGTGGTCGTCTTTATTGATGACATCCTTATTTATTCCAAAATAGTGAAGATCATGAAGCAACACTTGAGGTCGACACTCCAAAAGCTTCGTGAATATAAGCTTTATGCCAAGTTGAAGAAATGCGAGTTCGGCTTGAAGAAGTAGCATTCCTTGGGCACGATGGTATCAAGTCGTGGAATATCATTGAATCTTAAGAAAGATTGAAGCTATTCAAAGTGGGAACAACCTAAATCGATGGCCAAAACGTAGCTTTCTCGGTTTATTTGGTTATTATCGGAGATTCGTGGAAGGATTTTCTCGAATCGCTACTCCATTGACTTCGGTGACTCGAAAAAGATACAAAGTTCGGTTGGAGCGAAGAATGTGAGAAGAGTTTTCAAGAAGAACTTCGAAGAGACTTATTTCAAGACTGTTACGACAATACCATTTGGCTCGGAGGATTTGTCATCTGATGATGCTTGAGCAAAGGGTTGGGATGTGTTCTTATGCTGACATGGAAAAGTTATAGCTTTATGCCTCGCGACAACTCAAAGAATATGAGAGGAATTATCCTACCTGATGATGCGGAGTTAGCGGTGTTATCTTCAGACTTAAAATTTGGAGGCATTACTTGTATGGGGAGAAAGTGGAGATCTTTACGGATCATAAAAGCCTCAAATATTTCTTCACTCAAAAGGAACTCAACATGCGACAACGACGTTGGCTTGAAGCTATTGAAAGATTATGATCATACCATCCAATACCATCACGGAAAAGCGAGCGTGGTAGGTGATGCATTGAGTAGAAGATCGTATGCAAAATCTGAGTGCGTTATTGTCAACACAAAGGCCCATTTTGTGTGACTTGCAAAGGATGGAGATAGAGTTAAAGACTCGAGGGACGCGTGTGATGATAGCAAATATCTGAGTAGAACCAGGCTTTAATCGATAAAGTTAAAATTTGCTCAAGCTTCTGGACTGGAGGCGATGCGTATGAAAAGAAAGTCAAGAGGGTGCTACACGAAGCAAGAATCGATGAAGAAGGAATACTTGAGTCAACTCCGGACTTTTTGTGTTCTAACGATACGATTTAAAGTATAATATCATGATGGAGGCGCTGACAACACACCATTTGCAATCCATCCAGGAGTACCAAAATGTATCGTGATATTAAATCATATATTTTGGTGGAGCAATATGAAGAGGAGATAATATTTGTTTATCTCGAGGTGTCTAACTTGTCAACGCGAGTTAAAGCGGAGCATCAAGTACCAAAAGGTCCATTGCAACCACTTGAAATTCCGAATGGAAGTGGGAGCACATTACCATGGATTTCGATTCTGGGGTCTTCCTAAGGTTTCTCAAGGCATTGATGCGATTTGGGTCATTGTTGATAGATTGACCAAGTCTGCTCATTTCTTACCGAAATCGAGAAACTTATACACTTGAACGTCTTGCTCGTATGTACATAAACGAGATTGTAAAGGCGCATGGTATCTAAGTATCCATAGTTTACGATCGAGACCCAAGATTCACTTCAAGATTTTGGGTTAGTTTGCAAAAAGCTATGGGCGCGGACTTACGATTTAGCTTCGGATATCATCCTCAGACGGACGGACGATCGGAGAGGACTATTCAAACTCTTGAAGATCTATTAAGACTCGTGTTCTTGATTTCAAGGGAGTTGGGACAAGTTTTTACCATTGGTGGAGTTTTCCCTACAACAACGATTATCAAGCAAGTATTGGCATGGCTCCATTCGAGCGTTGTATGGAAGAAAGTGTCGTTCTCCAATTATCTTTGGGATGAGGTGGGTGAAAGCAACGTTGTTGGGGAATAGGAGTTGATACGTATGACTACGGAAAAGATTCAAACGATCCAAACAACGTATAAAAACCTCACAAAATCGACAAAAGAGTTATGCCGATCTTCATCGAAAGGACGTGGAATTGATATAGGAGATCATGTGTTGTTAAAAGTTGCTCCATGGAAAGGAGTTACAAGATTTGGAAAGAGAGGAAACTTAATCCTCGATTCATCGGTCCATTTTAATCCTCGATCGAGTAGGGCTGTGGCCTATAGACTCGCTTTACTGTGAAATGTGTCTCGTGTTCATAACGTTTTTCACATATCCATGTTACGTAAATATGTGAAAGACCCGAACCATATTATTGAGTTAGAACCGGACGAAATAGCGGAAGATTTGGCGTATGAAGAGGTTCCTGTTCAAATTTTGGATAAGAAGGAACATATTCTACGCTCCAAGGTTATACCTCAAGTCAAAGTTTTGTGGAGGAACCACGATGTTGAGGAAATGACTTGGGAGTTAGAATCTGAAATGAAATCAAGGTATCCTTACCTCTTCGACATACCAGTCGTACCACTAATTTAGGGCGAAATTTCATAAGAAGGGAGGTTGTAAGACCCGGTTTTATAAATAAAGATGAATTTTCTATAAATATTATTTTTGAATATTATGGAATAATTTGATATAATGTTATAGTTGTAGGTAATATTTATAAATTTTGCAAAGTATCTGATGGTTATATTATATTCGATTGGTGAGAATATTCGGTTTAGCGAGGGAATATTAATACAACGACTCAATCATTGGTGGACCCACAATGTAATTATTTATCGGATTGAAAAAGACAAAAATATTTTATTGAAATAACGGCGGAAGTTTTACTGGTTGATCTTTGTTGAACTACTACCATTAGTAAAAAATGCGATGTCGTGTGGTTGCGTAGTAGCACGCGGTATTGATTATTGATGCTTATGTGAGAAGTCACTTAGTTTGATTCCATTATTAGCCGATTAATAATATGAATTATTATAGCGATAATGACGTTTTGTTTTATTCGTATTATTAACGTAATAAAACAGAAACATCTTTTTATATAAAACAGAATACTTTATTAAAGTTATTTTATAAATAAAATATATTATATTTTATTATGCATAGTGTTTTGCATAGTGTTTTGCATAGTGTTTGCATAGTAAAATGTTTTTATATAAATAGAATATATTATATTTTATTTAAAAGATTTTTCTTTAAACATGGACCGTCAGATTAAAGTAAATCAATCTGGACCGATTCATGGATTAATTCTTATGCATTCCATTTTCCTATAAATAGAAGCTCATTCCTTCATTATTTTCTTACGAATTCATTGAAACTCTAGAGAGAAAATTATAGAGAGAAGCTATAGAGAGAAAGTTATAGAAAGAAGAAGAGTATTCTGCTACTTCATTACTTCTATATTCAGTTCTTTTACGGTAAGGGGTGTTATTCTTTCTTCTTGAAGAGAACTTCTGTTATTCCATTCACTATTATTACATTGGAATAACTTTTGTAAAAGTGGCATACCCTATACATAACTTGTATCACATGGCATACCCTATACTTGGTGAAATCCTTATGTTATTCCATTGCTTATTTATTACATTGGAATAACTTGTATCATGGGTTTTACCTATACTTGGTGACATTTTTATTATTGATACATTGGAACATCACATGCTGTGTGTTTTACAACGGACTGGTTCCGCTTTTTTTTATTATTACGTTGGAACATCACATGCATGTGTTTTACAGGGACTGGTTAAAATCTTTATCATTCATTGGAATATCCTATATCATGTGTTTTACACCGGATCCGGTTCCATCTTTATTATTACATTGGAACATCACGCCGGTGTGAATTTCACGACTGGTTCCGTTATTATTATTACATTGGAATAACACATACATGCAAAAATACCGCATGCATGGTGATTTCTTTTGTTATTCCATTCTTTATTATACCCGGTTAGTTAAAACTTTGACTTTATACTCCATGAAATTAGTAGAATATCCTCGATATTTGCGTTTCATCCAAATATCTTTTCACGGAAATATTCTTACGATCATTCTTGAATTTTACTCTACAAAAGCGTATCATGTTGACAATTTGGACGTTAATAATTCTGGATAAAATAATTCTTGAACTTGTTTTATTGAATTCTTATATCATTGTCATCATCCTCATGTTTATATTTTTTTTAAAGTCATCCATGGCTTTCGTAGAGCATGGATGGACTTGGTATGATTATGACCGAGGATTATTGGCGTAATCATGACCGTAGTAATGTTACAAATGATGTGATTAAAAATCCTCGATTGGTAGTAGTGCATTGATGGACGATTGTTGGCATGATCATGACCATTAATGAATACACTGACTATTCTTGGCTCCGTGAAATGCGAGAATAATTGTGATCGTGATACTTAAGAATATCCTTGGCCAGTAAAGGGTGATTCGATGATGTGGATTATTTATTAAAAGTGAGTCTCGGCTATACAAATGATGAAAACCTTTTAAAATCATAAAAGATAGTAGATTTTATTTTCTACTTGACTCTTTTAATGGATTAGATATTCACCGCATGATTAAAGCTGGTTGTATTATTGTATTTTATCGGTTTAACATTGTTGAAGACTATTGATAATTTATTTTGCATTATCTTAGTCATAATATTTCTTCTTGGGCTAGTTGAGCTCCTTTCTTTCTTTCACTTTCTCTTCTTGAAATGAGAATATATTTGAGACGAGTCGGGGAAGCAGTGATGGTCACGAAGATAGCATTAGTAGTCCTCACTATTACGTGAAATAGTGTGATAATAATTGTAATGAGGACTTTTGTTTGAGTTTGTATAATATCTAGTAGAGCGATATTTGTATTTAAACTCACAGTTTATGTCGTATTGTACACGACAGTTATGTTAATAAGTTGTATTTAAATTCTGTATCATGTAAGTGGCGACCCAAGATGGGTGATGTATACCTAATTTTGGGGGCGTCACATGTGGGATATATGAGTATACGAGAAGGAAGAGTATTTTTGTTGAAATAAATGTTTAAAACATGTTAAACATGTCGGTGGACCCCATTTATTGACTGAAATTTGATTATAGCTTGTAAAATCGCCCGTTTGTGAATTTCGGTCAATTTTTGTTTCGAATTTGGAAAAACTTTCTTCTGTAAAGTTGTAGAGAATTGGATTTCCTATAAAAACTCGCGTGATTCGAATTTTTCTGATAAAAGGGCTATTTATTATGAATTATTAAAGTTACGAAGCTCCGAAATAATTGATTTTTGGAAGTTTAAAATAATTTAAATTAGAAAAACGTTTTTGATATGTTTGGTGGGCTTGGTTGGTTGTTGAAATGAGCTGATTTCAGTTTATAAGAGTGTGCGTAGGAAAAATTTTATATATATTAATATTATATTAAATTTTCTACTTTTAGTGTTCTAAGCGATTTTTCTATAAATAGGGTGTTTAGGTTAGAATTGAAAATCACACCGTAAACCCAAGTTTTCTCTCTCTATATTATCAAGCGTATTCTTGTGAGTATTTTGAGTATATTTTGAGTATTGCTATACTGATTGTAAGTTCAAGTCATAGCTTTATATCCAGGTGTTTCAACTAAATCTTGTCTTTGTGAGGTAAGGGATATTTTTTTTTCCTAATGATATTATTTCTTCAATATCATTATCTTTGAAATATTGATCTGAAGTTTTTATCAAATTTAGAACTTTTGGTGTCTGAGTTTCTTATTCACGATACGGCCTTTATTCACGATATCTGACACTTATTCACGAATACTGCAAGATTATTCATCAAAAATAAAAATTTTCCCTTTTCGTCTAAAATATCTATTGTGGATACTAGCTTTGATTGTATCCATGTTTTGATCATTCTTGAATTTTACACCATTATGATTATTTTTTGAGGTATTTTTGGACATGGATAAAACAAAGTCACTGAATCCTTAATCCTTGTCATTTTGTTTCAATTTGGATTCGCTTTTAAAATATTTTCATCATCCTCGATCTTAAATGATGATATTATTGAATATCTTTGGCCAGTAGTGCAAAAGAAGAATGATTTCGATGAATATCTTTGGCCCGTAGTGCAAAGATGAAGCAGTGTTTAGATGAACATGATTAATGATGAATATCTTTGGCTTTTGTAGTGCAAAGATGAATATTTGATTCGGATATATATTGATTGATGTTACGAGGGGATAAAAGATGAGCGATGAACTTTTAAATTCATACATAGAAGATAGTAGTTTGCATTCTCTACTTAACTCTTCTAATGAATTATTATTTTCATGCGAATATTGATCCGAAACTTGTTATCTATTGTATTCTATTAGATTTTTTCCTATGAAGACTAACGATAATTTGTTGTATATTATCTTAGTCATAATATTCTTTCTTGGGTTAGTTGAAAGCTCACCCTTTTCCTTTTGTTCCATTTTTCTTCTCGGGAGGCGAGAATATAATGAGAAGATGCAGTGGGGTATGGAATGAAGGTTAGAGAGAGTTGTTTAGTAGTCCTCACCATTTTTGTAAAATAATGTATCAATAAATGTGATGAGGATTTATTTGAGTATAGATATTGTGCAGAAGATAATATTTGTATTCAAACTCTCGCGCTTTCTTGTTGTAATAATAAAATTGTAGTTGTTTTCATGCATATGTATTGATAACTCGGAATGGGTGATATATATCTATTTTGAGGCGTCACAATTGTAAATATTTGAGCCTGAGGAAACAAATTTTAAATTATACACCATATATAATCAACCATTTAAGGGCATCCGATTGGTGGGTGATATAGCTATATCTCTAGAGATTAATAGGCTTAACTAAAGTATATACTCTCTCTGTTTTGAATTATAGGATGATTATTGATTTTTAAAATTAATTTAAAATATTTTTAAATTTAAAATTGAGATAATTTATTAAAATTATGAAACAACAAAGCTTATAATGAGTACTATTTTTCAGATAATTTATAATTTTATTAAAAGAATCTATGTTAATTTTAAATTTAAAAATGTCTTAAATTAATTTTAAAAAGTCAACAATAACCAAATAATATGAAACGGAAAAAATATGACTTTAGGAATGTGTTAGATATGGCTAGCGAGAGGATGATAAAATTAAAAATTAGGATACGTATTTAATTCAAATTTTCTTCTGAGATTTAAGACCTATAAAAAATTAAATATATGACTAATTAACTAATTTTGGGGTAAACAGTCTTTAATCACCGTTTTACCTTTTTCAAAAGAAAAATTCTTGGCAGACCGGATATTTAGACAGGAAAATTGGACATTTTCTATTATTTTTTTTTTACTTGCGACTCTAAAAAAATATATAGTGTTTATTTCAACAGAAATTTTTACAAAATATAATGTTTTATGTATAATTTAAATACATATACAAGAACAGGGTTGTACAGACTGTACAACCCTGTTCTTGTATATGTATCTAAATTACACCTAAAACACTATATTTTGTAAAAATTTATGTTGAAATAAATACTATACATTTTTTGACAGTCACAAGTAAAAAAAATAAAAAAATAAAAAAATATGAAAATGTTCAATTTTTCTGTCTAAATATCCGGTCAGTGTAGAACTACTCTTTTCAAAAAACATTGAGCTCCTATTTTTTTTTTTATTACAAGAAAACATATTAAAATCTCCTCCATTACATTTATTATTTATGTTCTAATTTCTATTAATAAATATTCAACGACACAT
The DNA here is from genome assembly GCA_020205615.1 of Panax quinquefolius. NCBI lineage: Eukaryota > Viridiplantae > Streptophyta > Magnoliopsida > Apiales > Araliaceae > Panax > Panax quinquefolius. The sequence goes on along the minus strand of CM035171.1, from coordinate 113,211,633 downwards.
ATATGACTTTGGGTATTATGATCATTAATTGTTCACACACGTGAATATAATATTTACGTCTTGAATATGCATTAAAAAATGTTAAGAATAAATTTAAAGGAAAATATTTTAATCTAAACAAAACTTTTATAAAGGATCGTATAGATAGATATCTTTCAAAATTAAAGGAAAGCAAAAACTTTTGAAAAGATATGGAGTGATAAAATGGAACCAATGAAAAATTGAGTGATGTATAGTGGTAATGTACAAATCAAATAACAATAATCCCATCAGTGGTTCAGATGAGCCGTAACCCGGATATTTTGAAATTAAATTTTATTTGCAATAATTGTGAAAGACATAAATGTTGAAATGGGGTCACAGACAGCCAGCGCAAGCTGATTCAAATAAAAGACTGGTCCGAAGTAGAGAATTAGTCCAACTATAGTTGAGAAAACCCCACATTATAAAATAAAAATAAAAAACATGACTAACAAAATCATATTTACAAAGTCACATTAGTTTACCTTATAAGAAGATTTCATGACAATCTTTATTAGAGTTCATTTAACTGGATTGAAGTAATGGAGGTGGGAATAGAATGACTCATTTCTATGAAATGAAAAAAATTGTGTTTGATTGCGATTAGAATGGATTGAAGCGTTTATATTCCTCCAAAAATTATAAATTTTATTCTTTGAGGGAGGGAGAGTATGGAGTAACTCATTATAATTAAAATGGAATGAATCATTTCATTTGGGGTTCCATCTAGGGGTAGATAGCATTAGGGTTATGGGTTGTGGGTTGGGGCAGGGGAGAATGAAGAAGTAGTTATGGGTAGAAAAATAACCCTTTGGTAGCAGCATCTTCTATGAGGAGGAGGGTAAGCAATAATAGGTTAAATTATTACAAGTCAGACTAAGAAGTAACTGCAAATATGAAACAGAATTCTATTCAATATATTATTCTATCCCCATTCTTATATACTCCCTAGATCGGTCTAACTTGTCCTATATTTTTTTAATGTCTAAATTTATTTGTCATATTTTCTTTTTAATATTATTATTTATCTTACTTTTTTATACTATTCTCATTTAATTTTAAATTTTTTATTGAAAATAACATAATATATTAATTAGACAAAAGCATAAATACTATTATCTTCATCTATTAAGAAGATTAAATACAACAAAAAACATGATAATAGAAAAGTTAAGAAGGGTAATTTGGATATAAAAAAAAATCTTAATAGACGAGTACTTTCAAACTAGGACTTTCAAACTAGGACAAACAAACTTAAAGACAGAGAGTGATAACTTACACTAATAAATGAGTTATTTGTAAGTAAATTTTCTCTCTAAACTTTAAGGTTAAGTTTGTTTGTAAGGATTATAATTTTGGGATTATAATTCATGAGATTATAGTCTCACTATTAAGCCATTTATAATTTCTAGACTAAAATAATCTCAAGTCTAAATTTAAAAACAAACAAAACATTTAGGATTAATAATATTATCCCAAATATAATTATTACAAACAAATATAGCAAGCTTAATTTGAGACATTTTTCAAAAAAGTTGACACCAATATAAGATAGATAAATAAATAGATAGTCAAATAAAAGAAAAGAATGAGTAAAATTTAAAGTTGGATTCGTTCATTTAACTAAAAATTGAGTTTTTAATTTGAAAAATGATAGAAAATTTAAAATTGATAAATTAATGAGTTGTAATTTAAAATTTATTATATTAAAAGTTGAGGATAATATGGGAATTATAAAAATATTACTTATTCTAAATTTCTTAAAATTCAAATCATGCCAATTTTCGATTACGGAAAACTTTAGCGAGAAAAGTGGCAAAGTTTTCAATCAAATTTTATTTTTCTTTTTAATTTATTAAAAACTCGAAACATAAGAATTCAAAAAAAACTTAAATTTTCCGATCCATTTCTTTTCATTTACACATTAAATTTAAAAAAGATCAAAATACAGGCGTAAGAGTATATTAGTTATCTCTAATTGAATCACAAACCCTAAAAAATATTTCAATTAATATAAGATAGATAGTTAAATAGATTTAAATAAAATTTTAAATATCTAAATAGTATTACTGGATTACCATTTTCATGTCGAAAAATCTCATACAATAAACATTCAAATATAAATGATTTAAATATGTTTATCACGAGTTTAATTTTCGAAAAATTAATTTATTTTTATAATTTATTGTAATTTTATTTGATCTTTCGGATGATATTTTTGAAAAAATTCAAACGATTTATTCGATTCGAGATTGGACTCATTTCGATAAAAATAGTTGACGCAAAATTAAAAAATTAAGAAGAAGAGTTTCAATCAAATTGAGGCTTTTTCATTCATTAGAAATATGAAAGAATTTTTTTATGCATATTATTTTCTTTGTTTCAAGATAAAAGTTCTAGTTGACTTTTTACGATATTAATAAAGAGGAAAAAATGATAAAATTGTCTATATTTAAATTTTTAAAATTTATATTTAATTGTATAACTAGTGATACTCCATAAATATAAAAACATAAAATTAATAGTAGAAAGTGTATTTATAGGCAAATTATTAAAAAAATAAATTATTTAAAGTAAGTAGACTTTTAATCTGAATTAACTAAAATAATAATAAAGACTTTTATTTATCATGGAGGAGAGAGTATATTTTAATTTTAACTTATAAATAACAATTGATATTTTCACATATTTTTTTTCATATGAATAGTGAATGAGTCTCATTTTCATGCGAAAGAGACTCGTATCAGAATATCATCTTAACACGTGAAAATAAAATATTAATTTTGTTATTTTAATTTTAAATTATAAATATCAACTTTTTAAAATAAAATTAAAGAAACAGCTGTAAAGCCATTTTTTGCTCTAACCATAAGATTAAATTTGTTTTTAAATTTATGGGCTCCATAGACCTATTAAATAAAAGTGGTGAGAATAATATGAGCACATTTAATACCACCATCGGATCTACACTTGACTACTTGCATTAATACCGTCACAGATGAAAAGAATATTGTCCCCAAATATAAGTCCTTTCACCCTCCAGAGTCCCTAGTCAAGGTCACAGGCCTCAGAAATCATGGCGTAAGGATAAGGAACAATTATATTTTATAGTACATTTAAAAACATAATTACAAGAAAAGTGCACTCATTAAATATTTACACAATTAATATTTTTAAAATTTTATTTTCATTATTAGTACATATTTATGCTTCCTTTAATTATGGGATGTGTTTTAATTCCTTTAATTATGGGATGTTTTACTTTCTCTCCTTTCTCCTCCCTTCTATCCCTCCGCTCTAATACTTTCCATAATCATCCATAACTCCAGATCCATAACCTAATTACCACCATTGTTAAAGAAGAAGAAGAAGAGAAAATAAAAAATAAAAGCGCACCAACTCTCATCTCTATTTACAATATATACAAAGTTTGCTTGAATCTGAAAAGAAGGATTAGTAATCAATATGGACATTACGATTTTTTTTTCATAAGACAAATGGTAGCCAAACATTCAAACCAAAGAACTAATACAAGATTATTAGGTTATTAATTTATTTTTAAAAATCGTTTATAGATTTTTTTTTTATATAATCTTGATTAGTCAAACCTTAATACAAATGTAACCAAAAAAAACAAAAATGGTTACCAACAACCTTTGAAATTTCTCTTGACACTCACAAAACTAAAATGGTTACATTTTTTGTATAAATGTTTTGGCTACTAATCAAGACTAAAATTTATCTTCTTCTCCTTTTAATTTCCTGAATTTGTTGTGGCAGTAATGGATGAGGAGATCGGTCCATGGCGTGACGACGAATGAGGAGGACTTAAAAAAGAAGAAGAAGAAGCGGAGGTGTTGAAGCAATAAACTAGTAGCTAAAATGAGGAGATCGACGTCATGGTAATTACATCTTCAAGATCTATAGATCTACAACTTTAAGGTGTTCTTATGATGACCACAAGCGAAGAGAGGACCACGTCGAAGGAGGAGGAGAAGAAGAAGAAGAAGAAGAAGAAGAAGAAGACTTACAAGATCTACATCTTCAAGGTGTTGAAGCTGATGATGACGACATGATGACAATGGACGAAAAGGAGGAGAGAGAGGAGGCGGTAAAGGAGAGAAAGAAGAATAAGCGGATATGTGTTTCCCTAAATTAAGGATATTAATATTGTAAATAAATATGAGAAGATTATTATTTTTGTAATTATTTAGTTGATACACTAATAGTGTAATTACTTTTTATTTGTTGTATACTTATGTAAAGGACCCTAAAGATAAATCAAATGGGCCCACCATGACTGCATTTGGGTAGTCGCTTCGCTTCTTGTTCAGAAGCTCTTTTAGTGGCAGTCCTGTAACTATCATGCCCACCAGCTCATACACTAAATCTTTCTAAAAAAGTATACTTACGTCTTTCTGTATCTATATTTATTAAGTGCAAGAATTGGAAAAAGTAGGACCCACCAAGGGAAACCCTGTTCAAGGGTAAAAATTTCTCTAACCAAACGCGGCATTTCATTCACACCAGGACACCCATTTGGCCATTTCTCTGTTTTCTCTCCCTAGATTTTGTTATTTGGGAGTGGTGGCGCTAATTGGTTCTTGTGGAAGTAGGTAAAATAAGTTTCAAACCCATTAAGTTTGCTTATTGTATATTTGACTTTTAAGCTCTCTTATTTTGTTGCTATTATTACACTTGTATGAGTTAAGCACAAATTTGGAAATTAAGCATTTTTCTTTTTGGGTTTCAGCTGGCTTTTCAGCAGACTTGAGCCGTTGAGGTAGAGTTTGCTCTGTGTATTGGGTTGAACTGATTTTGATTGCTTGGATCCGGTTATTTAAGGTGAGAAATAAAATTAGATAAATGTATTTTCTTTTGTAATTTTATTTTATCAAGTTGGTACTTTTGGTGTGTTTGTTTAAGATTATTCCTTTGTTATTTGGACTTAGTTTAATTTTCTTTTAGTGGTGGTGCGTAAAGAGATTAATTTGCCTCAACAAGTTTTATAAATCTTTATTTTACGATTTATTGTTTTAAATGATGATAATATTATCTTTTTTAGTTGATGAAAGTTCTATAAGATTTAAAATTTTAGTTTCTTTGTTTTTCTCTTATATAATTCTCTCTCTTTATGTGTGTGTGATTGTGTGCCGTCTCTCAACTGCTTATTGTTAGTAGTACTACTAGTGTAATGCTAAGTTTGGATTGAGGAAATGGAATAGAGAAAGGAATGAAATAAAAATAATGTATTTTATGTTCATTTTTGTAGGATAAACCAGTCCAACGGAATGTAAATTCATTTCATCCTTTTATTTTTGTATTCCATGTGGAGAAGGTAAAATAAAATTCAATCCAATGGAATGAATATACCAACAACTAAACATACCCTTAAAATACCTTAAATTCATTTCATTCCATCCTCCATTTCATTCATTCAATCCAAACGCAGCCTAAAAGTGTTTATTGTTAATAGTTTCTACTTAAGAATTTATGAAATGTATTTTTGGAGCATATCGAATTATGCTTGTATTCCAAGTTCAATACTGTTTAAGTTTTGTAGGACTTGATAGGGTCTATTTTGACTTAATAGTGCTTCTCGTGCTCAAATTACCATGATTACTAGGTTTCATGATCACTAGATTGAAATTTAAAAATATGTCAAATTACAAGAAACAACTTGCAGTAGTTTTATTTTATTACTTTTACACTTTTAACTACTTATTATGGATTATGCAGAAAAGGCTAAGTTTGTGATATCTTGTTCAGAGCCCCCACACCACTTGTGGATATTTGTATTGGTTAATCATTAACTATTACTTCCTCTTTTATGATGGTATTGTATCTCGAATTTTGAAAGTTCTATACAAATTACCCTTGTAAATAAATAGATTTGCTTAGATTTATGATCTGATTTTTGAGAATAGGGTTTTCTTTTAGTGTTGCTTCTTGTGTTAGATATGGGACTGTGGCAAATAAATAAGTACTTCCACTAGATTCTACATGTATTTTAACTAAAGTCATGGAGGTTTGAGTGTTTCGCCTTTGGAGATAACCTCCCTGTTGTTCTTCTTTTCCAATCTTCCATTTCTGTGCTCCTATTTGTTTTCAGATTATACCAAAAAAAAAATCTTGTCAAATCGGTGGTTCATTTGATAATGTGTTGCAAAATATATAAAAGCTATAAATTGTTATTGGTGAATCCTGATCTGAACTATAATTTAAAGGTAAAGGTATCGAAAAGGTAATTATGCCCATTCCTAGAGCAGAGGGTTGCGGGGGTCTGGGGGCAGTGTTCCCGGCCCAAAATTTGGATGGGTAGTTTTGTACTTTTGGGCGAATTAGGGTTACTAATGTTGTTTTATAAGGAGGGGATCCTGCAATTGTATAATGTACGAATTTTCTAAGATATAGTGAAATTGTCAGCGGCGACCATAGACTAGCCCAAACATTTTGGGTGAACCACGTCAATTTTGTGTCTTATGTGATTGTTTTCTTTCGATTTTCTCTTTGCTATTGTTTTCGCTGCATTGTTATTCTCTAACACCAATAACAGCTTATTGGTGCTTACTTTTCATGTCGCTTGCTTTTCAATATACCTATGTAGTTGATTGCGGACACAGAGGTCAAAACTGCCTAGTCTTGCCAATACTTGTTTCTATAGGATTCGAGGGTTAGGAGATGGAATGAATATTGGTCCACCTCTAGCTACTTCTTTTCTGGAGGTGGGAGATGGAGAATGCAATTGTGAAATCCAGGAAAGATGGTTGTCAGAATGAAGTTTCATTGCAGTGCTTGAGCAAGGGTATGAAATCAGCGGAAGACGATACAGTGTCAAACAGATTGGTAGGAAAGCTAAAGCCGGAGCACGTATTTATATTAGACAGTAGGATTCCAAAACAAATAATCAATTTTGATGAACAATATATTCGTTGTTGCCTGGAACTTGTACAGATCAGAGCACTGAAAGCAGCCTCATGCAATATTCCTTCAGATATGTCCCATTGGAGTGCTTTTTCTGATAACTTCAGCTCAAGAAAAATCAGCAGTGGAAACACATGCTATTTAAATGAAATTGTTAATGAATTCCCTTCTGTAGCTGGGACTGAGAATGTTATGATATGTTCTGCTCGAGATTCAATTCTTGGTGCAATCACTGAGAGCAAAAGTATGATGAACATTTTAAAGAGCCCTTTGTTACGCCAATTGGGTGCCTCAGATAGTAGTGTCAACTTTGGAAGAACAAGTTTAGTAGATGTTGAAGAACATACACATTTTAATTTTGTGAATTCTCCTAGCGGGTTAGATACCAGTTCACCACAGAAGGTACACAGAGAAACGTTACTTCTCAGAGAGCATATATATGGATCTGAGCATGTGCATAACAGGCTCAGTTCTCTATCAAGCACCAATTCCAGCTGCTCTGATCAGTCTTCTTCTTCTTCTGCGCCTGCTACTGTTTCTCGGGGAATGCTACACTGCACATGGAATAATGGGTTTCCGCATTATGTTTTCTCTGTTGATGATCAGAGAGAAATCTTTATAGCAAACTTGTTGAAGGTTGAGTCACCAGACAATAAGGTTATGGATTATATGTACACGTTTCATTCAAGATCAGGTGGCAGAAAGGATGATGAGATTCATGAGAATGAATCAGATTTCATTGGTAAAATGAGGGTATCGACGTCGTTTACACTCCTTCCAGACAATAAAGAGATTATGGAGACTCAGTTCGTTCTGTTTGGTTCTAGTGACGATTTTGTGGTAGAAATGCCAACTTCAATTCATACTCTTAAAAAGAACAAGGGGTTTCCTAATAAGGTGGTGGACGTCTTCAAGGCAAGTCACACACATAAGCACAGAAGCTCCTCAAAGTTGAGGGTTTTGAATGCCATACTAGAAACTTCTTCTTGCGATCCATGCCAAGATTCACCCAATAATCTTGACCCAGCATCTAGGATCGTTCTTTCAAAAAATCATCTTCCTCCAAATCTTGAGTTGGCTGCCATTATTGTGAAAGACCATATTCGTGACAATAATAATGAGGTCAATATTGGAGGATGGGGCTTGAAATTCCTCAAGAAAGTTGGAAATAGGCGAACAAATACATCTGTAGAGACACAAGTGCCTTCTCAACGTTGCGTACGTAATAATGGTGATTGGTCTACCAGTATGGACATTTTAATCCCAGCAGGTTTCCATGGCGGCCCAAGAACCAGAAATGGTGGCCCTTCTAGTCTCATTGAGAGATGGAGGTCTGGTGGGCGCTGCGACTGTGGTGGCTGGGATATTGGGTGTCCACTCACAGTACTCAACGCTAGGCCAAGTAGAACAGAGGTTTTGTCAGAAGCAGATATTAGCTGTGAGAACAAGACATTTGATATCTTTGTAGAGGTGTGTCAAACAACTTCTGCTCTCTCTATCTTTCAACACACACAAATACAAATAAAATGCTTGCAGCTATGTCCATAAAAATTAGATGATAGCTTATTTCTAGAAAGTTTCAACTGTTTCATTCTTTTGAACTTTTAGTAGGCAACCACATACTTGTACTCAAATTCATGTGATCCATTGCCCACTTCTATTTTGCAGGGTTTAAACCAAGATGTACCTGCCATGAGAATGGTAAACATTCACGATGGTTTGTATTATATTCCTTTACAATCACCTCTATCCGCTATGCAATCTTTCTCAATTGCTGTAGCTATTATTCATACGCACAGTCCCAACCTCCACCCCAAACTTTATAAGGTGAAATAGCAAGAAACGGGGATAAGATCTGTGTAATTGCCAGTTTCTTACTAAACTATGAGAGAGTCCAAGTTAAATCATTATACATACTTAATTAAGAGATTAGCTGTCTGTATTATGGTTGTAGATTTCACTGATGTGCGCCTCTTCCTTCATCGTGAGTCTAGTTGGTCCAATTGTAGTTAAGTTCATATATTATGCCTCCTAGAGAGAAATTTATTGTAACTTGTATCATTTTGAGACTGAAAATAGATGTCGATTTTTTTAATGTTCTTAAGCATGTCTTTACATTAAGTTTTCACCCATCTCTAAAATGAACTCGGGCATTAAGCGGTCCATTGTGAAGTTCATAGTTGTAGAAGTAAATTTAGAGGCTGCAATTTTAAAATAAGAGGTGGTTTCCATTGGTTATTTGTTTAAACGGTATTGTCTTTGCCAAGGGAATTTGAATAAACCAACTCCTTTGTCTTTTACCAAGAGTTTGTCTTGCATGAGATAACACCGAACCCTATTGTGGAAACTTAAGAACGGCTTGAACAAAGGTAGTTTGGTTCCTTGCACGTGGTTTTTGCTCTTCTTGTTTTGGTTCAAAGTGAAAATGTTCGTATGTATATGTAGAAGCCTTGTTTTTGAGGGCCTATTACTTGCCTCTTAAAGCATGGATCAGAAATCCCTCGAGACTCTCTCTCATTCGATCTTTTGCTGCTTTTTTGTTTTGGAAGCTGTCTTTTATTATGGAAACTACTTGATGCATGTTTGTCCTACCCTTTCTTTGTTTTCACGTCTGGGGAACTTCTCACTTCATGTTCACATCTTTGTCTCCCTCTTTCAAGTGAGTTGGGTTAGCCCTTAGGGTCAGAAGAGAGCTCATCTGTACTTATAGGTCTTCGTAACAGCATGAGAAGTATTAGATTGGCATAGTCCTTCCTGTTAGATTTGTTTCAGGTGCTGCAGATCCTAAGGAGACTAAAGAAGCAAAAAACATAAGGCATGCTACCAAGATTTCGGTTTTGACAAAGTTGGCGATGTCAAATACGACCAATGGAAATCTATCTCATCATAGGACAAGATGGGAAAATTTTCAAAAATGGCTTCCCAGAAGTTGTATGTATCATTTGCTGGGGGTATTTTCAGCAGGTAGTTCAACTTCAACTATTCTTGAGAAGCTTTCTGTATCTATTTGTTTACCTACCTAGTTGATTGATTTTATGGGATCAAGGGGTTCCTAGCTATCTCATGTCCCAAATGTGGGATGTGAGGGCTCTACTCATTTAACTAATAATCACAACTATTGATTTTGAAATTCAGCTCTGCATTTTCATTTTATTATATATTTTTCCTTTAATGATGTTTTGAGAATTGCAAGCTTTTGGGCATTGGAAATAAGTGAATTTTAAGTCAAAGTAACCAACTTTATAATTACAACAATATCACATAAAAAAAGATAATATAATGTTCACATATCACACATGCCTCCTCCTTTGACATGTGGGCCCGTTTATATGCATGAAAGATTATGTGATTTTTTTAATGTGATAATAAGATTATTTTATAATTAGATGGAAAGGTTGATGGCAGTTATGGTGGATAATATTTTTTAAATATGGTGCTAATTCTTGTGAAGTGTTTTTTCCCTTCTTGCCAGACTTTCTTTCTCTTTTATTGTGAGATTTTATTTATTTTTTATTGTGAGATTTGTATTTTCGTTCGTCATAAATTGTTGAGAGTATTATGTAATTCATTATATTCAAGTGGTTAAATTTCAAAGCTTAATTCCCAAAACGATGGCAAATTCAAATTCAAATTCAAATTTAAATTTAGCATATATTCAGCCTCATTTTTATATTTATGGAGATATAAAAAGTGATATTTTCACATATAATTAATTAGTTAAATTTTTTTGTCGGTTGATTGCCTACTTTTTATATTATGAGTTGGGTTAAGTTTGGATCTGTTTTGAATGATAAAATAGAGGTTTTATATAAAGTAGATATTCTTTTTAAAACATAATTTAAATGTAAGAGAGTGGTTTGATAGCCAATTTTTATAAATGTTAATTAATTAATTAAATAAAATCATCAACAATGTATAATTAGTACAATATTTCAAGTCTAATAAAATAAAATAATAATTATGACAATTTTACATAATTAATATAAAATATGGCAATTGTGGTGGTAGTGGGTGGTGGTGTAGTGAGAGAAGTAAAATAAAGAATTACAAAAATAAAATTAAAATAGTGAGGGTAAAAGAGTATTGAGCAGTCTCTTTTTTCTAAAAAAACTCGTCTCTTTTATCAAACGGCATAAAAAAAAAAAAAGGTGTGAGATTAAAAAAAGGTAATCAGAAAAAGATACATTAAATTAATAAAGTATTAAAAGAAATCTCCAGTCTATCTAGTTTTAAGCTTTTTACCGCGAGGTTAAAATTATTTTTGCTGCCTTTAATTTCTTCTTTACTCGCATTGTTTGGGTTATCTCACTCAGTATTGCTTCATGTTTGAGGCTTTCTTTGAATTTAAATTATACGATTTTGTGTAATTAACGATTTTTAATTGGATAGGAGGAATCCAATTAAATTTAAAACTTAAATTTACATTTAGATTACTATTTTACTCTTATATTAATTTTATGGTGGTCACAACATAAAGAATATAAAATAAGAATATAAAAGAATTGTTTATATTATTTAATTCTCCATCTAAATTTGTTAAATTTTAAATAAAAATTTTTCGTAATAAAAATAGTAAAGTTTTTTTTATTTATTGTTAAAAATAGTTATATAAGAATTGAACATAATAGTAAAAAATTTCATTCAATTTTTTTTTCAATCCATTTTAAATATTAAAAATACAATGTAAATACTAGGCATGTAAATTGGGCTTAGTGAGCTGGGTTTAAGGTTGCTCAAGTTCATCAAATCAAATATTTACGAGCTTGAATTTGGGCTCAGTCCATATACTCATGAGTTTCGGATCTATTTTTAAAAAGCCCAAAAAAAATCATAAAATTAGTAGGGTGAATTACATATTCTATTACATTTTTAAAAATAATTACAACAATAGTGCCCTCATAAAATTTTTAGACAAGTAATACACTTCCATATTTATTTACAATCTTAATGCATTTATGATTCCTTAATTTAGGGAATTAGTATTCAGTTAGGATTCCTTAATTTATGGATTAGTTATACCCATGACTTCTTCTCTCTCCTCATCTATAACAACAAGTAGTTAGTCATCACCCTTCTTATTCATTCAACGTATGAATCCATGATCAAGAGTGTTTTATTTCCTGTTTACGCAAGCACTAATTTTGGCTATCTAACAGAGTGAGCTTCATAATTGGCTACCATTAGTGTCCTACATTTACTATGTAGGTAATAAGGATCAGCGAACAAAATAGTTTTCACAAGTAAGAAGCCCCGACTTTTATCTACTAATTAGGAGGTTTGTGCAATGAAATTTAATGTACTTGTCACAGCCTATGAGTTTATCATGTATGATCGCTCAAAACTTTCAAAAGTTGATTGGAAGTACATCATAATTGATGAAGCACAACGGATGAAAAAGACAGGAGTCCGTTCTTGCACGTGATCTTGATAAATACCGTTGCTAAAGGCTACCGCTTCTTACAGAACACCCTTACGGTGTTTGTTAATTATATGAAGATGGAGAAGAGAGAAAAAGAGTCTCAAAGCGATGCAAATGGACTCGGCGTAGTATGAAGGACCGGGGATGAGTGTGGAGACTAAGGAGAAGGGAAGAACGTTACCGTCGCTCTGTTTCTGACGTTACGATCGCTCTGTTTCTGCAGTTTTTTCATAATGCAGTTGGTAGCCAAACATTCATTTTAAGGTAACCAATTCTGTTTTATTAAGTTTTCAAATTATTTTGCATGTAATACAGTTGGTAGCCAAACCTTCATACAGTTGGTTGCCAAACTTTCAGACGAATGTAACTAATTCATAATGCATGTGTGAAGATAAATTGGTGATCTTGGTATAAAAGTTTAGTTACCTTGGTATAAAAGTTTGGTTACTAATTCCGTTTTATTAAGTTACCAATTTCGTTTAAATGTGATTGAGTTGGTAGCCAACCATTCATACAAAGGTAACCATTTTATTATTTACGAGTAACAAAACAGTTATAAATTTTTTTTCAGAACATTAATAGTTATATTTATTTATTTTTAAACTTTTTGTAGGGAGAATCTTCTTATTCTTATTGGCGTTTTGGACAACGGAGATTCGCGACGGTGTAGCGTCGAGTATGTGAGGTGTAGCGACGGTGTATTATTTCAAAGTGTATGTGAGGGAGATGAAGATTTAAATTTGAATATTTAAATTTGAATTATTATTTTGAATTTGAATTTGTTGTTGTTGTTAGATCCAAATATTTGAATTTGAATTATTAAGTATGACAATTATTTGTCCTTGATTTTAGGTTTCCTTATTAATGTGAATTGTACTATTTTTGTAATATGTACAATCTTTTTGTAAATATTTGGTTGATGCATTTTTTTTGTAATTACTTTCTATTTGTTGTATACTTATGTAAAGAACCCTTTAAACTATGCATATTTATCCGAAAGAATTGTGCCTGTCCAAATTTAAAATCTTATTTGACTTACCATGCAGTAGGTCAAGTACATCATACAAATGTGACGCCCCCAAAATTAGGTATACATCACCCATCTTGGGTCGCCACTTACATGATACAGAATTTAAATACAACTTATTAACATAACTGTCGTGTACAATACGACATAAACTGTGAGTTTAAATACAAATATCGTCTACTAGATATTATACAAACTCAAACAAAAAGTCCTCATTACAATTATTATCACACTATTTCACTGAATAGTGAGGACTACTAATGCTATCTTCAGGACCATCACTCGTTTCCCCGACTCGTCCCAGCTATATTCTCATTTCCTGAAGAGAACAGTGAAAGAAAGGGTGAGCTCAACTAGCCCAGTAAGAAATATTATGACTAAGATAATGCAAAATAAATTATCAATAGTCTTCAACAATGTTAAACTGATAAAATACAATAGATAAACCAGGTTTAAGCTGCGGTGGAATATGCAATCCATTAAAAGAGTCAAGTAGAAAATAAAATCTACTATCTTTTATGATTTTAAAAGGTTTTTCATCATCATTATATAGCCGAGACTCACTTTAATAAATAATCCACATCATCGAATCACCCCGCACACTACGGCCAAGGATATTCTTAAGTATCACGATCACAATTATTCCCGCACTACGGGCGAGAATAATAGTTGTGTATTCATTAATGGTCATGATCATGCCAACAATCATCCATCAATGCACTACTACTAATCGAGGATTTTTAATCACATCATTTGTAACATTACTGGCCATGATTACGCCTAGAATAATCCCCGGTCATAATCATACCAAGTCCATCCATGCTCTACGTGCCCACGTATGACTTTAAAAAAAAAAATATAAACATGAGGATGATGACAATGATATAAGAATTCAATAAAACAAGTTCAAGAATTATTTTATCCAGAATTATTAACGCCTAAATTGTCAACATGACATCTTGCTTTGTAGAGTAAAATTCAAGAATGATCGGAAGAATATTTCCGTGAAAAGATATCTTTGGATGAAACGCAAATATCAAGGATATTCTACTAATTTCATGGAGTATAGAAGTCAAAGTTTTAACCATTTGGGTATAATAAAGAATGGAATAACAAAAGAAATCACCATGCATGCAGATTTTGATGTAGCAAAGTTATTCCAATGTAATAATAATAACGGAACGTGTCGTGAAATTCACAAGCGATGGATGTTCCAACAGAATAATAAAGATGGAACCGGATCCTGTAAAAAACACGATAGGATATTCCAACAGAATGATAAAGGCGGAACCAGTCGTTGTAAAACACATGCATGAGGATGTTCCAAATGAATAATAAAAAGCGGAACCAAGTCCTGTGTAAACACACGCATGTGATGTTCCAATGAATAATAAAAGAATGTCACCAAGTATAGGGTAAATCGGCAGATACAAAAGTTATTCCAATGTAATAAATAAGCAATGGAATAACATAAGGATTTCACCAAGTATAGGGTATCTGGCGTACAAAAGTTATGTATAGGGTATGCCACTTTTTACAAAGTTATTCCAATGTAAGAATAATAGTGAATGGAATAATGAAGTTCTCTTCAAGAAGAAAGAATAACACCCCTCACCGTAAAAAAAAATGAATATAGAAGTAATGAAGTAGCAGAAAACTCTTCTTCTTTCTATAACTTTCTCTATAGCTTCTCTCTATAATTTTTCTCTGTAGTTTCAATGAATTCGTAAGAAAATAATGAAGGAATGAGCTTCTATTTATAGGAAAATGGAATGCATAAGTAACTAATCCATGAACGGTCCAGATTGATTTACTTTAATCGACGGTCCATGTTTAAAGAAAAATCTTTTAAATAAAATATAATATATTCTATTTATATAAAACATTTTACTATGCAAACACTTATGCAAAACACTACGCAAAAACACTATGCATAATAAAATATAATATATTTTATTTATAAAATAACTTTAATAAAGTATTCATTTTTATATAAAAGATGTTTACGTTTTATTACGTTAATAATACTGAATAAAACAAAACGTCATTATCGCTATAATAATTCATATTATTAATCGACAATAATGGAATTAAACTAAGTGACTTCTCACATAAGCATCAATAATCAATACCGGCAATGTACTACTTGCAACCACACGTATTCATCGTATTTTTTACTACTGAAAGTAGTTCAACAAGATCAACCAGTAAAACTTCCGCCGTTATTTCAATAAAATATTTTTGTCTTTTCTCAATCCGATAATAATTACATTGTAGGGTCCACCAATGATTGAAGTAGTTATTTAATATTCCCTGCTAAACCGAATATTCCCAGACCAATCGAATATAATATAACCACTCAGATACTTTGCAAAATTTATAAATATTACCCACAACTATAACATTATATCAAATTATTCCATAATATTCAAAAATAATATTTATAGAAAATTCATCTTTATTTATAAAAGCTGGGGTCTTACAACCTCCCTTCTTATGAAATTTCGCCCTCGAAATTAGAAGTACGATTACGGTATGTCGAAGAGGTAAGGATACCTTGATTTCATTTGATTCTAACTCCCAAGTCATTTCCTCAACATCGTGGTTCCTCCACAAAACTTTGACTTGAGGTATAACCTTGGAGGCGTAGAATATGTTCCTTCTTATCCAAAATTTGAACGGGAACCTCTTCATACGTCAAATCTTCCGCTTATTTCGTCCGGTTCTAACTCAATAATATGGTTCGGGTCTTTCACATATTTACGTAACATGGATATGTGAAAAGCGTTATGAACACGAGACATATTTATTTGCAGAAATGCGAGTCTATAGGCCACAGTTCCTACTCGATCGAGGATTAAAATGGACCAGATGAATCGAGGATTAAGTTTCCTCTCTTTCCAAATCTTGTAACTCCTTTCCATGGAGCAACTTTTAACAACACATGATCTCCTATATCAATTCCACGCCCTTTCGATGAAGATCAAGATAACTCTTTTATCGATTTTGTGAGGTTTTTATACGTCGTTGTCGGATCGTTTGAATCTTTTCCGTAGTCATACGTATCAACTCCGGTCCCCAACAACGTTGCTTCACCCACCTCATCCCAAAGATATCTGGAGAACGACACTTTCTTCCATACAACGCTCGAATGGAGCCATGCCAATACTTGTTGATAAGCTGTTGTTGTAGGAAAACTCCACCAATGGTAAAAACTTGTCCCAACTCCCCTTGAAATCAAGAACACGAGTCTTAATAGATCTTCAAGAGTTTGAATAGTCCTCTCCATCGTCCGTCTGATCCGAGGATGATATGCCGAAAGCTAAATCGTAAGTCCGTGCCCATAGCTTTTTTGCAAACTAACCCAAAATCTTGAAGTGAATCTTGGGTCTCGATCGAAACTATGGATCTGCAGATACCATGCGATCTTTACAATCTCGTTTATGTACATACTGAAGCAAGACGTTCAAGTGTATAAGTTTCTCGATCGGAAGAAATGAGCGAGACTTGGTCAATCTATCAACAATGACCCAAATCGCATCAACGCCTTGAGAAACCTTAGGAAGACCCAGAACGAAATCCATGGTAATGTGCTCCCACTTCCATTCCGGAATTTCAAGTGGTTGCAATGGACCTTTTGGTACTTGATGCTCCGCTTTAACTCGTTGACAAGTTAGACACCTTGAGATAAACAAGCCGCTATCTCCTCTTCATATTGCTTCCACCAAAATGTATGTGAATATAATATGATACATTTTGGTACTCCCTGAGATGGATTGCAAATGGTGTGTTGTGCGCCTCCATCGCGATATTATACTTTAAATCGTGGTCGTTAGGAACACAAAGTCCGGAGTTGACTCAAGTATTCCTTCTTCATCGATTCTCGCTTGACAGTAGCACCCTCTTGACTTTCTTTTTCATACGCATCACCTCCAGGTCAGTAGCTTGAAAGCCTTTAACTTTATCGATTAAAGTCGGTTCTACTCGTATATTTGCTATCATCACACGCGTCCCTGAGTCTTTAACTCTATCTCCATCCTTTGCAAGTCACACAAAATGGGCCTTTCAGGTTGACAATAACGCACTCAGACTTGCATACGATCTTCTACTCAATGCATCACTACCACGTTCGCTTTTCCGGGATGGTATTGGATGGTATGATCATAATCTTTTCAGCAGTTCAAGCCAACGTCGTTTGTCGCATGTTGAGTTCCTTTTGAGTGAAGAAATATTTGAGGCTTTTATGATCCGTAAAGATCTCCACTTTCTCCCCATACAAGTAATGCCTCCAAATTTTAAGTGCAAGAAGATAACAAACCGCTAACTCCGGATCATGAGTAGGATAATTCCTCTCATATTCTTTGAGTTGTCGCGAGGCATAGGCTATAACTTTTCCATGTTGCATAAGAACACATCCCAACCCTTTGCTCAAGCATCATCGTAGATGACAAATCCTCCGAGCCAAATGGTATTGTCGTAAACAGTCTTTGAAATAAGTCTCTTCGAGTTCTTGAAAACTCTTCTCACATTCTTCGCTTCCAACCGAACTTTGTATCTTTTCGAGTCATTTGAGTTAATGGAGTAGCGATTCGAGAAAATCCTTCCACGAATCTCCGATAATAACCAATTTAAACCGAGAAAGCTACGACGGTCATTAATCGATTTAGGTTGTTCCCGGCTTTGAATAGCTTCAATCTTTGCGGGTCAACAGATATTCCATGACTTGATACCACGTGCCCAAGGAATGCTACTTCTTCAAGCCGTAACTCGCATTTCTTCAACTGGCATAAAGCTTATATTCACGAAGCTTTTGGAGTGTCGACCTCAAGTGTTGCTCATGATCTTCACGGCTTTTGGAATAAATAAGGATGTCATCAATAAAGACGACCACAAAGTGATCTAAATATTCTTGAATACGGTTCATCATATCCATGAAGGCGGCAAAGAGCATTAGTCAATCCAAAGGACATGACTAGGAATTCATAATGCCCGCATCGAAGTTTACGAAAAGTCTTTGGAATGTCACGGTTCTAATCTTCAATTGGTGATATCCGGAACGAAGATCAATCTTTGAAAAGAATTTGGCTCCTTGCAATGTTGGTCAAACAGTCATCAATACGTGGCAATGGATACCTATTTTTGATGGTGACATGATTCAACTCCCGATAATCAATACAAAGTCGCGATACTCCCATCTTTCTTCTTCACGAATAGTAACAGAGCACCCCAAGGAGAAGTACTAGGTCGAATAAAGCCAATGTCTAACAATTCCTGCGCAGTTGGGTCTTTAACTCCACGAAGTTCAATAGAGCCATTCGATATGGGGCTTTTGAAATAGGTTTTGTACCAGTTCAAGGTCGATACAAAATTCAATTTCACGCCTGGGGTAGGCCGAAGTTCTTCTGGGAATACGTCGGGAAATTTATTAACAATAGAAATATCGCTTCAAAACCGACGTATTTTTGTTTAAATCGTGATATGAGCTAAGAAAGCTTGACATCCATTTTTCAATAAACGAATAGCTTTATGGCTTGAGATGACCGTGATTGATTTTAATGGTTTGGTCGTTTGAATAGCATAATAGGTTGATTAGGAATATGAAAGCTAACAACCTTACGAAAACAATCAATTTTTGCATGATAAGTAGTTAACCAATCAATCCCTAGTAATCACGTCAAATGCAAGTATTTTTAATGAAATAAGATCGACAGGTAATGTGAGGTACCGATTTGAACCAAACAAGACTTATAAACATTGGATGTAATGAAGGTTTCTCCCAACCGGAGTTTCCACAGATAAGTCAAAGTCTAATTCTCCCGAGTCAAATTTAATCGATGGCGCAAGTAGGAGAAATAAAAGAATGGTAGAACCCAGATCAAATAAAGTGTAGACTTCATTAGAGTTTATGATAAGCTTACCGTGATGACCTCATTCGGGTTCCTTGCTCTCGAGGTCACAACAAACGCCTCCTCTTGACCATCTGGTTTTGACTTTTACGGGAATGACTACTTTGGTGCCTCCATCCTAGTTGAATTTGTCTTGATGAAACGACAAAATCGAGCTAAGTGACCTTCTCTTCCACAATTATAACATGCTTTGACTGAGACGGTATGCGCCGGACCGATGATGTGTCCCTCTTCTCCGCATTTGAAGCATATGATAGGTGGTCTTTCTCCTTCCTTAACAACGGTCTTTGGTGCCGACGTCTTTCCATTATTGTTGAATCTCCGTTTCTTGAAATGTCCATTCTTATTGTTTTGGGCCCGATTACCACCGAAGTGGTTACCATATCCGCTTTCTTGATTCCCTCCACGCTTGTTGTCACCGGCCGATGACTACTCTCTCGGTATTATAACTTTCTTTTTGCCGCTTCTTTAGTCAAGGTTGACTCGTTATCGCGCTCCACTAATCGAGCCCTATTTACAACATCCGAATACAAACACGCTTTATGAGAAATAAGATGTTGACGTATCTCGACTTCAAACCTCTTAAAACATTCGCGCCATTCTCTCTTCATTATCCACCAGTGGGGGACGAAACCGTGATAACTCGCAATTTTTTGCCTCGTATTGCGACACGGTCATATTGTTTTGTTCCAACTTGATAAACTCCACCTCCTTCATGTGGCTAATACTTTCGTGAAAGTATTTGTCGTTGAACGACCCTGGAACTTCTCCCAAGATATCTTCATGACAAAGAAGTTGAGTACGTTTCTACCGATTCCCACCAATGAATCGCCTCTCCGCGCAACATAAAGGCAAGAAAAGGAACCTTGCTTCTCCGGAGCATCCCAAGACATCAAATATCTTGGTAACTGCTTTATCCATGCTTTAGCTTGAAGTGGTTTTGGCTCTCCCTTAAACTCCGGTGGTCCCGGCTCCTTGAATTGTTTAGCGGTGACCGCCGAGAGTTTTCCGTGTTTCCACCCCACGTTTTGGGTGAGTCGCTCTCTTTCTTTGTTTGCATAAATTGCATAAAGCCTCCGAACATTTGATCATTCATCATTTGGTGGTGTTGTTGTTTTTGCATGAGGATTGTCGCCTTCACGATGCACATTATCCTCGATTATTGATATGTGGTGAATCAACGATCGCTTGTGCTCCATCAAGCTATTCTCAACATTCTCGGATGTCATTTTCAGATCATCGCCACAAAACAAAAGATTAATTGACATTTAACAATTACCTTTATATTCTCAACCGACCAATAAAATAGCACAAAAAACTTAGGTAGGTCATACTAGCGAAGGTATTCCCGTCTCTCCCTCCTAGTACTTTTCTCACATCTTAGCGAGGATCATATCCTTAGCTTTGATACCAACCGTGACGCCCCCAAAATTAGGTATACATCACCCATCTTGGGTCGCCACTTACATGATCATGTAATTTAAATACAACTTATTAACATAAGCGTCAGTGTACAATACGACATAAAGCTGTGAGTTTAAATACAAATATCGTCTACTAGATATTATACAAACTCAAACAAAAAGTCCTCATTACAATTATTATCACACTATTTCACGTAAGAATAGTGAGGACTACTAATGCTATCTTGAGGACCATCACTCGCTTCCCGACTCGTCCCAAATTTATATTCTCATTTTCAAGAGAACGGTGAAAGAAAGGGTGAGCTCAACTAGCCCAAGAAGAAAAATATTATGACTAAGATAATGCAAAATAAATTATCAATAGTCTTCAACAATGTTAAACCGATAAAATACAATGACAACAACCGGTTTAAGCTGCAATGGAATATGCAATCCATTAAAAGAGTCAAGTAGAAAATAAAATCTACTATCTTTTATGATTTTAAAAGGTTTTTCATCATTATTATATTTGAGACTCAAACTTTAATAAATAATCCACATCATCGAATCACCCTCGCACTACGGCCAAGGATATTCTTAAGTATCACGATCACAATTATTCACCGCACTACTGCCGAGAATAGTTGTGTATTCATTAATGGTCATGATCATGCCAACAATCCGGCCCATCAATGCACTACTACCATCGAGGATTTTTAATCACATCATTTGTAACATTACTGGCCATGATTCACGCCAAGAATAATCACTGGTCATAATCATACCAAGTCCATCCATGCTCTATCTGCCAATACGGATGACTTTTAAAAAAAATATAAACATGAGGATGATGACAATGATATAAGAATTCAATAAAACAAGTTCAAGAATTATTTTATCCGGGAATTATTAACGCCCAAATTGTCAACACGATCATCGCTTTGTAGAGTAAAATTCAAGAATGATCGGAAGAATATTTCCGTGAAAAGATCTTTGGATGAAACGCAAATATCGAGGATATTCTACTAATTTCATGGAGTATATAAGTCAAAGTTTTAACCAATTGGGTATAATAAAGAATGGAATAACAAAAGAAATCACCGTGCATGCGGCAGATTGCAGATGTAGCAAAGTTATTCCAATGAATAATAATAACGGAACCGTGTCGGTGAAATTCTGCCCCACGGATGTTCCAATGTAATAATAAAGATGGAACCGCATCCGGTGTAAAACACACGAGATAGGATATTCCAACAGAATGATAAAGAGCGGAACCGGTCCGGTGTAAAACACATGCATGAGGATGTTCCAACAGAATAATAAAAAAGCGGAACCAGTCCGGTGTAAACACACATGCATGACAGGATGTTCAAATGAATAATAAAAGAATGTCACCAAGTATAGGTAAACTGGCAGATATCTGAGTTATTCCAATGAATAAATAAGCAATGGAATAACATAAGGATTTCACCAAGTATAGGGTATGCCACAGATATACAAGGTTATGTATATAGGTATGCCACTTTTACGAGTTATTCCAATGAGAATAATAGTGAATGGAATAATGAAGTTCTCTTCAAGAAGAAAGAATAACACCCACTACTAGTAAAAGAACTGAATATAGAAGTAATGAAGTAGCGAAAACTCTTCTTCTTTCTATAACTTTCTCTCTATAAACTTCTCTATAATTTTCTCTCAGAGTTTCAATGAATTCGTAAGAAAATAATGAAGGAATGAGCTTTATTTATAGGAAAATGGAATGCATAAGAATTAATCCATGAAGCGGTCAGATTGATTTACTTTAATCTGACGGTCCATGTTTAAAGAAAAATCTTTTAAATAAAATATAATATATTCTATTTATATAAAACATTTTACTATGCAAACACTATGCAAAACACTATGCAAAACACTATGCATAATAAAATATAATATATTTTATTTATAAAATAACTTTAATAAAGTATTCATTTTATATAAAAGATGTTTCATTTTTATTACGTTAATAATACTAATAAAACAAAACGTCATTATCGCTATAATAATTCATATTATTAATCGTAATAATGGAATTAAACTAAGTGACTTCTCACATAAAGATCAATAATCAATACCGTGCGCTACTATGCAAACCACACGTATATCGACATCGCTTTTACTACTAAAGTAGTTCAACAAGATCAACGGTAAAACTTCCGCCGTTATTTCAATAAAATATTTTTGTCTTTTCTCAATCCGACAATAATTACATTTGTGGGGTCCACCAATGATTGAGTAGTTGCATTTAATATTCCCTCGCTAAACCTAATATTCCCCACCAATCGAATATAATATAACCACTTGTATACTTTGCAAAATTTATAAATATTACCCACAACTATAACATTATATCAAATTATTCCATAATATTCAAAAATAATATTTATAGAAAATTCATCTTTATTTATAAAAACTGGGGTCTTACAACAAATATAAAATTACTTTTTCTTAATAAAATATGTTCGGTTATTCGGGTAACCGAATAAAACGATTTTAAAAATCGGACCCGAATACCGAATAAGAATTCGGATATAACCGAATTACAAAAAATAACCAAATTATAAAAAAAAATCGGTTAAAAAAATTCGATTCAATTCGGTTATATCAATTTTTTGCTCAGTCTTACTGGTGCCTAACTTCATTCACACCGTCATTCATCCACATTATGAGTTGTTTGTTGACTTATGAATGAGTTTGAATAATAAGTCATTTTAAATTTTGAGTGCGTTTGAATGATTTATTCAAAAATTTGTGATTGAATAAGTAAGAAGTAGTGCATAATGATATTTTAACTTACATGACAATTAAAATTTACATTCAATATTCATCTTGTTTACTATTGTAAATAAATTTTCTTATGTACACATTGTTTTTTATTTTTGTTTAACAAATTGGATAACTAATTTAATGAATGTTGTTGTAGTCTTTTGTTTTGATTTTATGTACTATAAAATATTATTAATATTTTTAGTGTTTTATTCCTAAAATTTTATTTTTAATAGTATACTTCATCAAATATTGTTCAAAAGTTTATATTTAATTTTCTTAGATAACATTGTTTATTTATAATTACATAATAAATTTGTTCATAACAGCCTAGAAAGTTAAAATAGGATAATACACCTATTTATATATTTTAGACAGACAATTATCAAACACATCATTTCATTTATGTATTCGGATCTTCTATTTCATTCAATTTATTGATTTTCTCATACATTCGAACTTTTTATTCACTTTTGACTGATAAAATAAACTAGTGTTTAGCCGAGAAGTCTAAAAACCAAGTTAAAAATCAATTATAAGAAAAAATAGCCGAGAAGTCTATTTAATTATTTAATTAAGATTTATTTTATAATAAAAAATTAAATATTGTTGTGTTGTTAAAAATTTCCATTCATATATATAAATTTGGATAGAATTATAAGATTAAGTTGTTATATCACATATATCGTTAAAATATTATTAATAATAACTACATAAAATCTTGGTATATGACGACAAATGAGTATGAGTTCTACGAAAATTTGTATTGAATTACAGTTGTAACGTATATCAATACATAAAATTAGATCTGACATGAGTTGATATATAAAATTGTAAAATTAAATATATCGTTTTCTAATTTATATCGATTAGATATGAGAGAATCAAAATAATTTATCATAATTTATTTTGTCTTATCTGTTAGACTTTTACTTAAATTGTAATTCAACATCATCATATATTTGCCGGATATATATAAATTACAAGCTCACCAATATTGACATAGATATAATAGTTTTTAAATATTTATTTAAATAATAAATTGTGAAATTATATATTATAGGTTCCTTCTATTAATTATTAAGCTAAATATTTGAATGTAATGTATATAATGAAAGTGCTTATAGTAACAAATTGCTTGAATTCTAATCGGAATAGAAATCTTGCTTTAATTTAGCTGACGATTAATTAGTATCATTTGGGAAACGATCATCTGCTCAATACAAAAGAATAAATACACGTGTGCAGTGCAGTATTTAAGTAAGATTTCAGGCTTTGTTTTTGCAAGAGGTGAATTCGCATACTCATAAAATTTATTGTTGACATGAACCACTTAATTCAATAACAAATTTATAGGTGTCGCTCATGCAATATGTGAGTGATAGTTTTATGTGATAGTAGTATTATTGGGTGAAAAATAATCAATCTCCCACACAATTGCTGCATACACATGAGTTGTATAGGTAGGTACTGTCTGTCTTTAGCTACAATTTTATAAATTGTCATGCTAACATCTCAATGGCGTGTTGACAAACATTAATATATATAAAAAAGATTTAAAAATCTAAGGACTCATATATATATATATATATATATATATATATATATAGAGAGAGAGAGAGATTCTCCAACCGCTAAAGACTGGTTCGTTAACGGATTGGAAAACATAGACATCGGAAACAACTTAATTAAATATTGTACTTTTGGAATATTTGTATAATCATGCTTGTAGCGGCAGATAGTGTATTATGTGATGGGCAAATGAGGGACTTTGTTGTGTCGCTAAAAGCTTATGTTGCTGCCGCTAAAGCCTCTAGCGGCAGGGAAAATTAATTTCAATTTGAGCCATCCAATCTCTAGATCAACGGTATAGATTATGGTTGTTAGAATAGTGTCTGTGACAACCGATTGTCACAGATGTGGACTCATATATATATATATATATATATGTGTGTGTGTGTGTGTGTGTGTTTATTTGTACAATCATGTATTACAATTACTAATTATTATTAATTTAAATAATGGTCATTCCATTGTAAAATATAAGATAAATATTGATTTTAAAAAGTGACCAAATTTACTTAAATTTAAAAATAAATTTTTTTATAACTAATGATACTTTTTAAATACTTTATACTATTCACAATTGATACGATGAAGTTTGATGTCTGTCAATATTATTCTTAAAATGGGGAGAGCACGAATTTCTTTATGAAAAGTAACTACACATAATCGATGTGAGTGGATTACCAAGAATAATAAGTCTAGGGGGACATTTTTTAGTGATATTTTTAGTGACATATTTTTTTTGGTTTTTTTTTTAAGATTCTAAAATGATAAGTATTTATTCCAATTGAAATTTTTGTAAAAAAAGCAGTGTTTTAGGTGTAATTTGAATACATATAAAGCGGGGTTATGCATGATCGTATACGCCTGCTTTTGTATGTATCCAAATTACACCTAAAACACTATTTTTATAAAAAATTCAATTAGAATAAATACTATACATTTTTTAGATATACTACAAAAAAAAAAACCAAAAAAATAAAAATGTTGCAACAATGTCGCCGTAGAAGTACTCTTACCAAGAACAAGAATTGAACTAAATACATTCAGCTCCAAAAATAAACATACAATGATTAGCTCATATCCAGATTCCAAATCTCCTTCGACATTTCATGTTTGTTTACAAAAAAATATATTTGAGATTAAAATATTTGTCTTAATTTAATATTAGATTATATAATCCCTAACAAATAACATTATGAATGATTAAAAATAGTTTATAAGACAATTTAAAGGACTATTAATCCCCATTATGGGATAAAATAATCTCAAGTAGTATTAAATTAAGAAAAATAATACAATCCCAAACATATGTAAAAAATTTATTCATGCTCATAATTACATGCACAATCATGATCCTCATTGTAAAGGGAATGGAAAAACATAGTAAAAATAAGGATCAATTACATATTCTATTATATTTTTAAAATAATTACAACAATAGTGCACTTATAAAATATTTACACAATTAATACACTTTCATATTTATTTACAATATTAGTGCAATTAGGATTCCTTAATTTAGGGAATTAGTATTCAATTAGGATTCCTTAATTTAGGGGATTAGTATTAATTTACTAATTAAATTAAGTAATTAATATATCTACATATTAAAAAATCATCTCTAAGTAATTATTCCTTCTCTCAATCTTTTTAATTACCTACCTACCTAGCTATATCGAATATATATCTATCAAATTAAAATGGAACCAAATCTACCGGTTGCAGCAAAAAAGATATGGAGTATAGTACGTGTATTGTTCTTCATGATAAGGAAAGGCATATCCAAGAGGAAATTCATGCTTGATCTCAACATGATGATGAAACGTGGCAAAATCGTCGGCAAAGCCCTTCACAACCTTATGTTCCACCACCACCATCTCTGGGCCACCGCCACAACCACCACCTCTCCTTCAACGCCCCGCCTGGGGAGTACGAGTTCAGATGCAGTAACAGCCCCGCCTACCCAATCTCTCTCTTAGTTTTTGTCTGGATGGTGTAGTTTAAAGAGAGAAAGACACAAATGTAGAGAGAGAAGATGGATAGTGAGAGATAGAAAGATGAAGGTTTGGTGATCTGTCGCCGGCATGGTGATCTTCTTTGTTGTTGATTTGGCATTTTTCAAGTTCCATGAAAAACATTGATTAGAGTCTCCATCTGCGATTTTTTCATAGTACAGTTGCTGCGTTTTTTTATAGTATAGTTGGTAGCCAAACATTCATACCAAGGTAACCAATTCAGTGTTAGTAGGTTTCTAATTTATTTTTAAAAAATCTTTTATAGTTTTTTTTAATAGTGCAGTTGGTAGCTAACACTTTATACAAATGTAACCAATTCAGTTTTATTGGGTTACCAATTAATTAAAAAAAATCTATTGAATTTTTTTTTTTATAATGCAGTTGGTAGCTAAACCTTAATACAAAGGTAACCAATTCAGTTTTATTGGGTTACCAATTAATTATAAAAAATTTATTATAGATTTTTTTTTCATAGTGCAGTTGGTAGTCAAACCTTAATACAAATGTGACCAACAAAAACTAAAATTGTTACCTTTGAAAGTTTTGGTTACCAACTGCACTGAAATTTCTCTTGGTTACCCACAAAAACTAAAATGGTTACCTTTGTATAAATATTTGGATACCAACTGCACTAAAATTTATCTTTTCCTCTTTTTAATTTCTGGTTAAATCAACATTAAATATAATGGCAAATTATTGTTATGGGTCCGTGGTGTTGAAGCGGATTGCGAAGGGAGGAGGAAGATGGCCGTGAAGGGAGGAGGAAGATGACGTTGCCAAATTTTGAATATTTGAATTTTAATTATTATTTTGAATTTAAATTTGTTTTGTTTGTTAGATCCAATATATTTGAATTTGAATTATTAATTATGGTAGTTATTTCTCCTTGATTTTAGGTTTCCTTATTATTATGAATTGAATCCTATACTAATTCCCTAAATTAAAGAATCCTAATTGCACTAATATTGTAAATAAATATAAAAAATATATTAATTGTGTAAATATTTTATGAGTGCACTAATAGTGTAATTACTTTCTAAATGTTTTATACTTATGTAAATGACCCTAAAAATAATATAAGCAATAGGAATAGGAAAGGACTATCCTCATTGAATTGTCTAACCACTTGACTATCAAGAAAACTCATCATATCCACAAGTATACAATGTTCTAAAACGCGATAGGCCCTAAGTAGTCTAGACAATTTTTTTTTATTTTAAGTCAATTTTAATATTTTATTTTACATATATACAAACAAAACAATAATATAAAACAAAACAATCTATAATAAAGATAATACAAGTCTTTGTTTAAAGTTTAAGCTAGGGGTGAGCATGGTGCGGTTTGAAGCCGAAACCGCACCTGAAACCGCTTAGGTGCGGTTTGATAAATCCAAAACCACACATGAAACCGCTTGTGATTGGTGCGGTGCGGTTTTAAAAGTGTATGGTCTTGGTTTCATTAGGTGCGGTTTCGGTTCCAAAACCAATTGAAACAACAATTGATATAAAATAAGCTCTCTGTTTTCGAAATTGATATAAGTTCATTAATGTAGACAAATACAACAATGAAAACTATAAACTATCTAAAATGTAAATTTTTTCTGCTACAACTTCTTCATTACATGAAAACTGTGGAATATTTTCTAAATCAAAATACAAAATGAGCAATTAACCTCTGTGCATGTCTTTTAATTTCTTGAATGCGGGGAGTAGGTGCGGGACTTTTCTCAGTCTTATCAACACTTATATGAATGCCAAAAAGTTATGTTCCATGTTCCATCCATAATGTTTGCACACCCATACATACATAAATAAAATAGGGGGAAAATGCCATTAATGAGAGGAAAACAAGTACGTACAATAAATAAATAAAAAACTAGTATAGTAATTTTGAGTTGATTTCATTGCACAATGCCCACCTTCATCATTAAGAAGTGCATATTGTTATGTAAAATTAAACCACCAAGTACTACTACGGTTGGACGAGAGATACTAATTAAGCTACACAAGATAGTGCCAAACTCACTTCTCCTAAATTCAGCAGCATGCACAGTGAATGGTGAATACATACATACACACATACACACATATGGTGCGGTTTCGGTTTTGTGGTTGCGATTTTGGCTAGTAACCAAATCAGAACCATAATTTGGTTATTCAACCAACCTAAAAGCAAGAATATATCTGTGGAAGCAGATTAGTGCGGTTTTAATTGGTGCGGTTTGTGCGATTTTTGGTGCGATTTCGATTCCAATTTGATTACTTGCTCAGCCCTAGTTTAAGCACATCCATATTGTTAATGTCAAAGTTCAAACACAAACATGCAATTGTTCAAATTTCAAACATATTTTTAACGTATTAATTTTATTCATAAACAAGATTGCTATTAAATAATAAAATTTAAAATTTCAAGAATTTAATTCAATATTAAAACTTAAGAAACTAAACATAAATTTAAGAATTATATTGAATTAAACTAAATATTACAAATGTATCATCATTTATATAATTTGAAGTTAGTACAAGTTCAAAAAATTACAACTATAATAAAATTATCCAATTTGACTTGATATTGTTCACTTCTTGTTATGATTTGATATGCTACGAACTGTACTATGAATATGGTAAATCATTAGAAAAATAAATATATCAAAATTTGATTTAGGTAGTTATTAAAAAAAAAAACTCCCCGCCTAGGCCCTACCTAATTTTCTGGAAGAATTTTTTTGCTGCCTTGGGCCTAAGGTGAGGCGTCAGGGGGCCTAGGCGAAATGCCAAGGGGGGCCTAGTCGGGAATTTTTACAACACTGCAAGTATACTACTTGTAATATCTCAATGTTACAATGTTTATGAAGATTTATGACTATATTCTTTACCATTTACAAACACGATTATACAAAAAATTAAGCTTGTCCAGTGATGGTTGCATTTTTCCCAAATCCTCGATGTTTCGCACGCTCCATCTTTCGCTTCCGCCATTCCTCAAGAGCTATTAATTTATCAAAGTAACAGACAAGAAAACCGCTTTTGTCATAAGGTAAAAAAGAATAGATAGATCTCGTACGAGTGGACAAAAATAGATAATCAACCTAAGAACATTATTTATCCACTTCAATTACTAAAAAAGAAACTTCAAACAGGGTGATCTTGTTGCCAAAGAAAAATTGCAAGTATCTCCTAGGCGAGAATTTTTAGAACATTGCAAGTATACTACTTGTAATATCTCAATGTTACAATGTTTATGAAGACTCATGACTATATTCTTTACCATTTACAAAAACGATTATACAAAAAATTAAGCTTGTCTAGTGATGGTTGCATTTTTCCCAAATCCTCGATGTTTCGCTCGCTCCATCTTTCGCTTCCGCCATTCCTTAAGAGCTATTAATTCATCAAAGTAACAGACAAGAGAACCGCTTTTGTCAAAAAAGAATAGATATATCTCGTATGAGTGGACAAAAATAGATAATCAACCTAAGAACATTATTTATCCACTTCAATTACTAAAAAAGAAACTTCAAACAGGGTGATCTTGTTGCCAAAGAAAAATTGGCATTTCAACATCACCTTTTTTGAAAAAATTATTGTTTTTTTTCTTGTGTGTATGTGTGTGAGACAAGAATCCCGTTTTAGTAATTTGCAACTGTGCTACCGCGAAACCAATACGACAAACAATGACATTCCAAAACATAGACCGCTACCGCGACTTTGAACCATAGTTACAAATTTGCAATATTGATGGTAATATGCATGTCTATACCAAAACTACAATATTTGAAAATGTCTCTCTTTTAACCTAGTTACTTCAATATGAGACGCTTATAAACCCCTGTTAATATCATAGTTGTTAAGGCGTCGCCAAGTCGTCCAGTCGGCCAGAGAACTGCAAGGCGAGCTTCCGACTTGGTCAATGGCTGGAAGGCGAGCGCCTATGAAAAAAAGTCATCGTCGTTGACAACGTGGCGACGACTTGGACGACTATCCGTCTAGTTGAGTGACTTGGTATCATGGGTCGACTCAAATTTGAACTGGGTAAAAAAAAAACGACGTCGCACTATGATATAACAAAGCCCTTATGGAGTCGATTCATAGCGAAGAAGTAGAACTCAGATCCATCGAAGTCGAGACTGTCGAACCGAGAGAGAGGGAGAGAAGACGAAGTCGACGGCGAGGGCTTGGGCGAGAGGGAGGGACGAAGACAACGTCGGCGAGGGACTTGAGGACGAGATCAACAGGTAACAGCCAACAATTTGTCTTCTTTTTTTTTTCTTCCCTTTTTTGTTTACTGCTCGACTGCTTTGGTCGGTTTCTTGCTTTCTTCTCCTTTATGTATACTGAAGTTGAAATATGTTGGTCGCCTCGGCTGTATGATTGTTGCCTTCTTTTCTTTTCTTTTTCTTTAGCTTTAGTGCTTTACTGAATACTGCCTTTGTTTCTTTCTTTCTTTTTGCTGGGTTTATATATATATATATATATATATACAAGTTGGATCAGGTCCGGACCTCCCGGACGGGAGAAAATCCGGACCTTTTTTTTTTTAAAACAACTAAAAAAAAAAAATTTATGGAATTGAATTTTTTTTCATAATATGATGTTTTAGGCGTGATTTATAGTGCATTATAACAAAATATGGTGGTGCATGCATGCATTGCATCACCATTTTTTGGTATACGCACCAAATCACGCCCAAAACACCGTAGATTATGAAAAAAATTTCAATTCCATAAATTTTTTTTTTAGTTTTAAAAAAAAAAGGTCCTGATTTTCTCGTCCGAGTCAGATTTGAATCCGACTCTCTCTCTATATATATATATATATATTTATATATAATACATTAATATCTTGCTTGGATCTTCTGCTTGGTGTGGTTAGAATATATATGTATAAATTTATACATACATATATATATATATATATAAATTTATATACTAAATTACTAATACATGTTTATGAATATTTTATTTGATTGTATTATGTAGTTTTACTCTACATTTATATATACCTGCTTATAAATTACTAATACATGCTTATGGATATAATACAGCTTATTGGTAAATACTTACATAATTATGCCTTTAATATTATTACATAGTGTTATGTTTTGAGTTTTAATGTATATAAAATTTTATTGTCAATATACTTGTCAAGTAAAATAAATAAATAATATATAAATTGTACATTGTAAACGACTTGTGGTCATACGAACGCCATGGCGGTTGCCTGTCGCCTGGGCGTCCAGACAGTTGACTACCGTCATGCCTCGCCGTGGCGCCGTGGCGCCGTGACAACTATGGTTAATATGCATAACCTGTATGGACGGAAGTAAAATCCGACCACCTTACACTACTTCAAGAACCTGATCAGCATTTCCACTATTTGAGGTAGCTAATACAGGTGAATCTTAATATTTTTATGTTTCATTCCCAAACAAAAACTCACAACAGTTCGGGCAGTACAGGATATACAACAATTTGTGCACATGTATAACTGTTTCCCATGTACAGTTTAAAAAGGCCTAAACTTCTTTCCTTTTCTTCCTTGTCTTTTTGAAAGTCAAATTAAAGAAGACTTTAAAGCTCAATCAGTCTTTCTAATGATCAATTTTGACACTCATTGTGTGTTCTGAACTTGCACATTTCAAACGAATATTGAAAGGCCAAAAAGAGAACAAAAAAGTGAGAAAAACAGAGTAATCAGTATGATAGACCATTTCTAGTTTCATGAGAGATGCCAACGCAGTTAAATTACTAACCACAGAGTATATCCTAATAAATATTTATCTGATCTCCTACAGATAGACTTAAAACTTCATAAGAATAAGCTATTTGCTGGCTCAGATAGAGAGAGAGATTAGTAGAAGTACATGTCCAGGGATAAGAAAGTGACCTTTCATGCTGGCAGCATCTGAGTTGATATGGAAGTCGTTCAGCCTTGATATTAGGTCAACTGCAGCAGTCTGCTTTGTATCTTTCTGTTGGATCGCCTCTGGTTTTACATATGCCTCTCTCTCAATTTCCCTAACCTATATAATGGAAGATTAAATTCTAGTGCATTGTACTAATAAACTAATAATAATAATAAGATATGGTGAAGGAACTTAAAAGATAGATAAATATCACATATATTGATTCAATTGAAAGCAACAACCATATATGCAATAAATTGATAACACTATTAAACTCACCCTTTTTATCAGTTCCACGGGTTCCATGGCACGACGTATCTCTTCGGATTCCTTGATATACTTGATCTGTGCTGCATTTTAAAGCTAAAATGTTAATACACTGCTCATTGACACCATCAAGAGTAAAAAAATGTCAACAGAATCAACTATGATTATAGTCAAATAATTATTCCGTAGTTTCATATAACAGCTAATTTCCAAAGCCATTTAAAAGAAAAAAAATGAAGCAATATTCTAAATTATGAGACTGATAGTTATTAATTTTTGGAACAAAAGCTTGATCATACTTATTTTAGGGACTAATAAGAGCACAATCTTAAGTTTCTTAGCATTTTTGCATATGTTAATTTGTGCTCATTTCTGGTCCTTATTCACAAAATCAGATAACACCATCCAAGCTGTGTTCAGTTCCCTTAATTCATGTTAATGCGGTCCCAAGAAAAAATTGAAACTGCCACTGACCCCAAAAGGTGGAATTCATCGGTGCTCTGCACATTACAAAAAATCTAACACCATGATTGAACTATATGCATGAAAGCTTAAATTAAAAATTGCAACAACAGTTGAAAGTTAGTTCACAGAAATACACAGGATGCTTCAATTCTTACATTCAATAACCAGGTTGAAATTCTACTCTTTAACAGGCTATTATTTAGCAATTATGCATAGAACTCAAAAATGAACATAATTCTACATGGGACAAGAAGTTACGTTTAGACTTTCCTATAGCATCAATGATTCCATGATGCGATTCAAGCATGGATTATATTTGAAACTAATATTCTCATCATCAACATAAACTGTGGATATTAGAAAAGAGTCAGAGAAGATGAAAGTTCAAAAAAAATAAAAAAACTAAGAGGATACATTGTTAAAAGAAATGAATAAAATTTCCTGTATAAATAACAAAATTTTCATGACACTTTTAAATAATAAACTGTAGAAGGTAAACTCCACATAGGGTATGCATAGTCGTGAACTATCTACGCTCCAAAAGGACCTGCAAGTCTATTGCTTTTGTCTTGTCTACTGAGCCCTTATCCATCAACAACCTCATTTTCTCATCACTTAAATGGCAGAGAAAAGGAGAACAAACACAAGCAAGACTATTTATGCAACAAAACAAATTATCATATATAATTAGAGCAAAATACAAATTATCACTGGTGATTTAACCAAATGCACATGACTAGCTGTCGTCCTGAAACTACAGATTATCGCTTGTGGTTTTGAGCTAAGTGCCATAGAATATATATTCATTTCAATGGTAAAAAAAATGTAAAAAAAGGACAAACACACGCAAACAAACACGCTTAATTTTACTCGTGCTACTTAGCTCAAAACCAAAAGTGGCTATCCGTAGACTTTTAGGACTATAAGTGGTCAAGTGAGATTTTAGATAAACCGCGTGCAATTTGCATTTTGCTCATAAAACCATATACCATCACCACAGGGAGGCTGGGCAAAGTACATAAATAACAATCTGACTCACCAACATTATTATAAATCTAAAGCATATTGTACGTATGAAGATGGAGACAAGAGGAACTCATATTACTTTAAAGATAAACACACAAAATTCTTACATTCTAGAAATCATCAAGAAGAATGTATACATCGAAAACATGCACTTCATGCTTGAAAGCCTAATTGTCAATCCTTACCCCTAATTTTCATATTGCTAGAAGGGTAATCTCAGAGAACAAAACATAGGGAGCTAACCGATCCCTACATTATCTTACCTTATAATACCATAGTGGCACATAGTAAATAAAGAAACAATGTCCAAATGTAATTGGAAAAACTTATAAAACCTCAGTAATCTAAACCCAAATTGACACAACTCTCCATCATAAATCAGAAATCCCCCAAACCCGAAACTACTTGTTTCCCCTAAATTGCATACAAAAACCCAAAACCGAAAACACAAATCCACCCATTTCAATACCAACAAGTAAACATTAAATGGTCAACGAATTTAGCAAGAACATATAGTTCGTCTTGAAAAATACATAATAATTCAATAAATAATAGATTAAAAAAATGAAGAAAAAAAAGGAGCTTGATAGAGAGAGAGCCTGAAATGGATTGATGGGCAGGGAGCTTGCGAGTGGATGAAGCAGAGAGAAAACCATGAAGCAAGAACATGGCAGTGAGTAGATTCAAGAAACAGACAACCATAGTTGCGTTTCTGAAGGACAGCCTCACCCTCCACCATTGCTTTACTTTCTCCATCCTCACTGTAAAAAACACACCCATCTCTTTACTAATAACATAATTGATTGGAATGCATATTGACTTTAGAAAGAGTTTGGAATTTGGATAGAAATCTCTCCACATTTCTTCGTCCCATAAAATAAGATATTTAAGTACAAATTTCATCCAAATTAAATAAAACAAAACAAAAATAGTTGAGCGTGAATAAATAAAGTTCCCATTTATCCTGTTCTTAAAAACAATAAAAATAAAAATGGTTGTGCCTATGATGGATAATTGGATATGACCCAAATACACTAAATATTAGTATTTCTTTTTTCTTAAAAGTTATAAACCTTACACTTATTTTTTAAGATAAGATAAATTGTTATGTTACATTTTGTACTTAAATTGTGTAGTTTAAAAATTTTAGGCTTAAATACACTTTAAATCTTCTTCAAGTTTTTTACTTTTTTATAATTTAAATTTTAATGCTTTAATTTTAAAACATTGAATATTAATGTATTTAAAGTTCTATAAATTAAACATTTTGACTATCCGTAAATAATAATTGATCCGAATAAGAATATGTTGGAAAATTTCAGTTCAAAACATCTTGGAAGCACAGAAAAATATAGACGCATGGTTAGTGTGATGAAGAATTTATTTAAAAAAAATAAAATTGAAGTCAATATAAACATTATATATCTTTAAAATTAAGACATAATTTTTCAAATTGATAAAAGACCTTAAATATATTTAAAAGTACAATAAATTATAGCTACGTGATTAGTGTGTAATGAAGAAGAAAATGAGGAAAAATCTGAACCCTTAAAAGACTTAATTATATTTTTATTTTGACTCACGCGACCTATTCTATTAAAATATGCTAACTGGGTAGTCAAAATGATTTATTTATGGAAATATAGAGACATTAACATTAGGGTTTAAAGTGTAAAAGTTTAAAAACTTTAATGTTTAGAGTGTAGTTAAGTCGATATCTATAAAATAAAAAGATTTTATAGTTCAATCATCATTTGTGATAAGGAAGAAATATTTTAAAACCAAAAAAAAACTGTCATTTTTAGAAATTTTTGCATCACGTCTTAATATCTAATGGTGAAAAGGAGTTTGTCCGTGCCTGAAGGCACGACTTAACGAAATACTATCTCACCACTCTGTCTCTCATTCTGTTACAACAATTTAAAAATTAAAATGAATCTGAACCGTTCTTGTATTTTTTTACCCAAATCAATTAAAATAAATCTGAACCGTACTTATATTTTTCCGCCCAAATTCAAATTGAATTCTATTAGATATTGTTGGGCCATAATCCTTTTTTTTATTGGGCCGAAATTATTGGGCTCCTCCCTTGGATCATGTTATGTTAAGTCATGGTTGGATCTCGTCACTTGGGTCATTCTTATTATTTGGGGCTAGTCATTATATTGGCTCATTATACAAATTATCACTTAATCCCAATTTTGACCAAGAATCATTATGCCAAATGACGTTTGACTATTATGTTCGCCACTTTCATTGCATGGCATTAATGAGGATGGGACTCGGATGATGGCGTGGCAAGCAAAGTGTGAGAGAGGGGTGAAAGTAGATCGCTTACTTTTTAATTTGAAGTAATGGGAAGTAAGGAAAAAGGTGTCGGGGAGGTGGTGGGGTGTACCAGAAAACCGGATATGGAGTATGCGTGGGCTAAGATCACATAAGAGTAGAAAAAGTAACACAACACGTTTTTTTCATTAGAATTCTTATTCTATTTCTCTCGCACACTAGATAATATTTTTCTCTCCATTGTTAACCTTGTGATCGCTGTCAGATCGACTCTCACGCCGGAGCTATCCCTCGATGGGCCGTGCCATCAAGCTTTTGGTGTTGACTTGTTGGTATGCGGGGATATTGGTCGCGTCTTGGTGATTGGGGACGTGAGAAAGATCCTGGCATTAACATTGGCGCTAGAAGGGAAATTTGAGTTCTAGTGTCCCGAATATTTTTCAATCACAAACGCGTGTTTGTTCTACGTCAATATTCATGGTGAAGAGTAGAACACCTACACGGAAGGGGCGGTAGAGGGTCGCCGGTGAATCGACACACCAGTGTCATGCATTAAGGATCGTTTGGGGACCCGTGATAAGTGTTCATGCAAAGCACGGCGTCAAACGATCCTCAAGATTTTCAATTGAAGAAGATGGGTAAGGTTAAACGAGGTTAGTCTACCCTCATCGATAAAGCATGTCGCGCCACGTCCGGAAGCGAGTAGAAGG
Organism: Panax quinquefolius; assembly: GCA_020205615.1. Classification (NCBI taxonomy): domain Eukaryota; kingdom Viridiplantae; phylum Streptophyta; class Magnoliopsida; order Apiales; family Araliaceae; genus Panax; species Panax quinquefolius. Next base: position 113,173,883 of record CM035171.1, on the reverse strand, counting down.
CGCTTCGCTTAGAACTCGATACCGAGAAGACCAAGATGAAAAGGCTTCACGACTAGCCAAGATGGCCGATGAAGCGGATAAAGCTATGGAAGTACTTGTGAAGCAACGACGGGATATATTTGAGCAGATGGCCGAATACATGAGTTGAGAGATGAAGAACTCGGTTATAATCATCCAAGAGCAAGGACAAAGCGAAAAGAAGAACACCATTCATTCGGGACGAGAGTCTCGAGGCCAAATCGAAAGAAGAAGATCCCAAGCCCTACTCCTCAAAGATCGAGGAGGAACATCACCGTCGATTCTAAGGAGCAGGGTCTGAGGGAACGAAGAATTCGGTCGTGTATCGTACTTCATGAAACCACAAAGAGAGCACTTATTGTTGACATTCTCGCCTCGATGGCCCGAGCACAAAGACGAAGCATATCTAGAGAGATTGTACTCAGAGAGTCTACCGAGGGTACACCGCCAGTAGACACTCGTCACCGAAGAAGCCCTTCAGAGTTGAAGGTTACATTGTAAGAAACCTGGAATTCTACCTCATAGGAGAAAGGAATCATCGGAAAAGGAAGCATCGTCTCAACCAAAAGGAGTAGATTATTTGGTTAAAGAGTTAAAAGAACTTAAGCAACTTGTCAAGCACGAAAGACGGCGAAGGACACTTTTGGAAAGAAGGAAATCCTTTTTCCGCGGAAATTCTTAGAGAAAAAATGACCCCACCAAGAAGTTACCCCATATGGAGAGTTATGATGGATCGGGGATCCTATGACCACGATCGCAAAGCGTTCAATCAATCGATGGATTATTATGACTTTAGCGATCTTCGCTAAGTGTCATACTTTCGTCACAACACTTAGAAAGGATGCCCGGCGGTGGATGGGGACTTTGCCTCAAATTCAATTTCATCTTGGCGCGTATGCGATAGAATTTCATATGCTCGCTTTGGAAGCAACAAAAGAAGGGAAAACCAATCGTTCATTCGCTCAGTTCGACGGTTTTGAATGAGTCTTTGGGCCAATATGTGAAGAGATTAGTGAAGCAAGAGGTGTGTGATGACTTGAATGATCTACTGGCCGTTGGATTGTTTGTAATGGGTTAGATCCGTTAAATCGTAAAAGTTAGTGAAGAAGTTGATGTTTCATCACAGAAGAGTCTTCTTTGAGGCCTTTGACAAAGTGAAGGTTATATCGTGGTAGAGGAAGCTATGGGGTACTTTAAACGCGTCCGCTTGGGCCAGACTACTGAAGGAGACAGTCGATGAATCGATAAAGATCGGAGAAAGAATGAGGGTAATAAAGACCGTTATGAGGCGGATCGAAAAAGTTTAATAATTGGAGCGAGGTGGGAGGACGTTTCGTCCGCGCTCCAAAGACAACGAGTGAATATAACGTACACAACATTTAATACAGACGAGTACTGTTATCTTGGATCAAATTAAGAACCAACCTATTTTGAACCACCTCGAGATAACATTAAGCCGGAAAAGGGAATTTTCGTAAGTATTGTGATTATCATCAAGCTTGGTCATGATACAAACGATCGTGCTAGTTTGAAAGACTTTATTGAAAGGAAGGTACAAAGGAGCTTTGATTCGAGATGTGGTCGCCAGAACCAATCAACAATGCAGACATGAGGGCCTGTTCCGTAGCTCAACCGGTTTAACAAGTGTTACCCGCTTCTCGAAGCGGCTGCAAGGTATGTGATAGATGTCATCACTGGGGTACTTCGCAAACTCGTTGGAAAGAAGCGTAGAAAGCTACTTGGATTCGATTAGCGACGATGATGCGGTACCCTCCCGAAGACCGACAGACTTATCCGAAGTTCGGTAATCTCTTTTCTTGATGAAGACTACCCTTCGGAAATTATCGAACCGCATACGAGGGATCATTGGTGTTGATTTGCAAGTGGGTTGGTGAGATGTAAACGGATGATGGTGGATAATGGGTCTTCAGTAGATATTCTGTATGCCCACGCTTATCGAGAATGCACTTAGATGGGCGAAAGATGGAGTTGGGACAGAAGCTCCTTTATATGGTTTTAAGTAATGACCGGTTAAGGTGGTTGGAACTATTGAATCGCCATCATCTTCTTGAATGACCCCAACAGTAGAAATTATTTGCAAATTTTATGTTGTAAATGTAGATTCTCGCTTATAATGCTATTTTGGGAAGGCTCGCTTTAATTGCTTTTGTAAGTTGTGACCTCTATTCCTCATTTTAAAATTAAATTTCCTACGGCTCATGGGAATTCATGAGGTGAAGGAATTTGGATCTGGCGCCGAAGATGTTATAGAAATGTCGTGATCACTTGAGGAGTGGGAATATCAAAGCGAAGCATCTTATGGCAATAGAGATCGAACCTTTCACGTAAAGTAGTTTCGAACCATTGATCATGCCAATTTGAAGAAGCAGAGGAGATAGAGCTAATCCCGGCAAAGCAAACAAAACGGTGAAAATAGGTTCGCATCTGCCGGAACCTCTCCGGACGAACCTCATGGAGCTCTTGCAAAGCTATGTTGATATTTTTGCCTGGGAGCCTCAGGATATGCCGGGGGTAAGCAGGGATATTGCTGAGCATCGGCTGGAGGTAGACCCGTCGAAGAAGCCAGTCCGACAGAAGAGGAGGATTTTCGCACCTGAACGTCAGCGAATAATTGATGAAGAGATTGCAAAACTGTTAGCAGCAGATTTCATCTTTGAGATTGACTACCCGCAGTGGATGGCAAATGTGGTGCCTTGTACGTGAAGCAAAATGGAAAAAATGAAGTCTGCATCGACTATCTTTGGTTTAAATAAGGCTTGTCAGAAGGATTTCTACCCTCACCCCACATTGACCAACTAATCGATGCCACTTGGGTATGCTTTATTAAGTTTCATGGATGCATTCTCCGGTTACCATCAAATTTCCCGTATGTAGAAGAAGATATATACCGAAGACTCGCGTTCATTACGCATCGTTCGGTATATGCTTATAAGAAAATGACCTTCTACTCATCAATGCCGGAGCCACATATCGAAGAATGATGAACCATGTTTTCGGATATCATTTGGGTAGGAATATGGAAGTGTATGTAGAGGCGATATGATTGTCAAAAGTATGTTGGTACATAAACATCCGGATGATTTGGAAGAATGTTTTCGACGATTAATTCGTCAACACAATTTGAGATTGAATCCCACTAAATGCACCTTGATCTCAGAGTGGCAAATTTACGGGATATCTTGTCATTCGAGAGGAATCGAAGCCAATCTCGAGAAGATTCAAGCGACATCGAACATGAAGACTCCTCGGTCATTTAAAGATGTTCAACGTCATTTGGAAGGATTGCGACTTTAAGGAGGTTCATGTCCAAGTCGGCGGAAAGATGTCTACCGTTCTTTGATACATTGAAGGGTAGAAGAATGCAAAGACGTTTCAATGGACTTGAGTGTGAAGACGCCTTTCGTGAGTATCAAATCCTATTTATCTTGGCGCCTTTGTTGGTGAGCCCGTTCCTCTTGAACCTTTATATTTGTACTTAGCACTAGTTCATCAAGCGGTAGGAGCGGTTTTGGTGCGTGAAGTTGAGAGTAAAGAAGACCCGGTTTATTATGTAAGCCATATCCTTGGGATCTTTGAAACAAGGTACCGAATATTGAAAAGTTTGCTTTCGCTTTAATAAGCGCTAGTCGTAAAGCTTAAGCAATACTTCAGTGGTAGATTGGTAATAGATATATCAGATCGACCTTTAAAGAAGATTATGGGCAAACCCGAGGTATCGGGAGATTAATTGCATGGACGATGGAGTTGTCACAATTTTTCATTGAATATCATCCCCGAATCGCCATCAAAAAGGCAAGCCTTGGCTGATTTTGTTGTTGAATGCTTTCGTTTTCAAGTCGATGAAGTTGTAGCAGAAGAAGTGAAGGATCGAACACGTTAGATTCTGATTCTTCGACAGGCGAGTTCGTGGACGCCTGATGCAGATGGGTCTTCTACCACGGACGTCGATGGAAGCGGTGTTATTTCGACGAGTCCGGAGGGATTCAAGGTACAACAAGCCATCGATTTCAGTTCAAAGCGGCAAAACAAACAACGGTGAATATGAAGCGGTACTTGCGAGTGGGTTACGGTTGACAAAGAGTCTTGAAGTGCAAAGAATAATCATCTTTAGTGATTCTCGTTAATCGTTAAGCAACTTTTCTGGGAATATGATGCTCGAGGCCCAAAAATGATCCAATATCTAATGTAATTGAAGGAGCAACTTGACTTGAGATTTCCAATCTTATGAGTTTCAAGGGATTGAGCGTAATAACAATTCAATTGCCGATGCATTCTCCAAATTAGCCACTACGGATGTTAACGTCTTTGATGGGTTGATTTATTTACAAACTTTGCAACATCCCAAAGATTCTCTATTATGAATCGGTGATGTGCATCGACCGAACCAACTCTTTGGTTGACTCCATATATAGAGTATCGGCGGATATGCCTTACCTTCTTGGATCGGATGCTCGCATGAAAAAGTTAAGTATAAAAGTGCTAATTTTGTTCTGATTGATGGAGATCTGTTCCGAAGAGCTTTCTCATCTCCACTATTGAAATGCTTGACTCCATCTGAAGATGACTATGCTCTTCGGGAAGTACATGAAGGTATTTGTGGTGACCATATGGCAGCTAAGTCATTAGCCTATAAGGTACTTCGCCAGGGGTACTATTGGTCTACCATCTTTAAAGAAGCAACTGAGTACGTCAAGAAGTGCGAGAAATGTAAACTAAACAGTTCGATCCCACATCAGCCACCAGAAGAGCTATACTCGATCTTATCTCCTATACCCTTCGCTGTCTGGGGGGTTGATATACTGGGTCCATTACCGAAAGCTAAAGGTAAATCACTTAAATACATAGTAATTCTTATTGATTATATGACTAAGTGGGTGGAGGCAAAACCACTTCGGTTAATAACGGAAAAGGAATGCCTAAAGTTTATAAAGGAGTCTGTGGTGTTTCGCTTCGGGATTCCTAAGGTGTTGGTATCGGACAACGGACGCCAGTATGTGGGATCGAAATTTGAGGCATTCTTGAAAGAACTAGGGATTCAACACGAAGACCTCAAGAGCTCATCCACGGTCAAATGGACAAGTTGAAGTGACCAATGAGCGTTCTTTGAATGGGATCAAGAGTAGATTGAATGAAGCCAAGGGCAGATGGCCAGAGGAGCTACTTAGCGTGTTGTGGGCTTATCGAACTACTCCAAGGACTACAACAGGAGATTCACCCTTTAGATTGGCTTATGGTGCGATGCCTTAGTTCAGATTGAAATTGGATCTCCGGTCTTGGTCACCAATTTAGAAATTTATAATGAGGAAGGGCTTAAGGCCAACCTCGACTTACTTGAAGAAGTAAGAGAAACAAATTTTTCGGGTTGGCGACTTATCGTGAAGAGTGGCTAAACATTATAATAAGGGAGTAAAATGCCGAAGGTTCGAGGTGGGAGATTTTGTCCTCAGAGAAGCCGAAGCATCTACACCTCAGAATATAGGAAAGCTGATGCCAAACTGGGAAGGACCGTATGAAATAACTGAAGTGCCGAAGCCGGGAACTTATCGATTGAAAGCATTAGATGGGTCAGCAATTAAGAATACTTGGCACGCTGGCAGACTTAAAAAATACTTTCAGTAAAAATGATGTATGTATATGGGAAGGCTGTAAATATTTATGTCATCATCAATAAAAGTTCCCTTTTTTCTCGAACAAATTTTGTCTTCATTGCTGATCAGTCCGTCGAAGTTAGGAGGTTCGGGTGGACTCGCTGGCCATTCGATGGGCGACTTTTTGCGTGAGTGGTCCTTATGAGTTTGTCGGGCCCTTCGTGGTAGGCAAACGTCATTGGTGTTAGGAGGTTCGGGTGGACTCATTTGGCCATTCGATGGCGACCTTTTCTATAGGTGGTCCTTATGAGTTTGTCGCCCTTCGTGGTAGGCAACGTCATTGGTGTTAGGAGGTTGGGTGGACTCATTTGGCCATTCGATGGCGACCTTTTTTAATTAGTGGTCCTTATGAGTTTGTCGGACCTTCGTGGTAGGCAAACGCCATTGGTGTTGTTAGGAGGTTCGGGTGGACTCATTTGGCCATTCGATGGCGACCTCTTGGCGGTGGTCACTTAGACCTTGTCGAGGCCCTTCGTGGTAGGCAAGTGTCATCTTTAAGACGTTGTCGAGCCCTACGTGGTAGGCAATTGTCAACACTTAGACCTTGTCGGGCCCCCTTGAGGTAGGCAAGTGTCATCCTTCGACTTTGTCGAGGGCTCTTCGTGGTAAGCAAATGTCATCTTTAGGTTTTGTTAGGCCTTTAGGGGTAAACAAATTCTAACGAAGCGAGATATGTCTCACACTTCTAGAACTAATAAGTATTCTTTTACTTTATTACCTAAATTTTTTTAAGTGTTGAGTTGAGAAAGTTTCATTCTTACACTTCATCCGTTATATGGCATGTTTAGTTGTTACTAATGATTCGAGTTCAAACCCATGAAGGGGTTGGTGCATTTTTCACTTAATGAAATATTGGAGTATTGGCGATAATAAAACCAAGTCATAAGGAATAAAGCCATTTTCATTCAATATTTAATTTAATTACACTATTGACCATTTTACGGATGTCGTAAATTAAAGATGAAAAGACATAAACAAGAAACATCGACTTCAGACTCCATCTTCGTCTCGAAGAATCGAGTAAGGATGGGTCCAGATTAGGCAGAGAGCGACTTCTCCTTGCCACGACTTCTAAGAAAGCTCATAACTCTTGAGTATATCTTCATTATTTCTCCGTTGATCTCGTCAGAAGTTCCGTGATCTTCAGATATTTGTTTGCGAAAGGTCGCTTGATTAATGGAGGCCCAAGATCCCAAGAGCCTTGAGTTCTCGGATTTCCTCCTCAAGTTTGAGCCGCTTACTCATGTGACGATTTTTCCACGCCTCCAACTTATGGATGGTCTTGGTCAAGATCTTTGCATCGACCTTTAGCTCCTCGATCTTTTCCATCCTTATCTCGCCCTCCTCCAACCAAGTCAACGTTCATTTTCACGATCTCCTCTCGTCTTTGTGCTTTGGTTGACTTCAATTCTTCCTCGAGGCCTTCACATCTCCTTTGGCTTGGGCTAACTCTTTTGAAGACCTTCATTTGTATGGAGAAAGCATTCACGTTAAGTTTTCTCCTTCGCCAAAGCAGACTTCAGCATGGCATTCTCCTTCCTCAAGATCTCTTCTTCTGCTTCAGCTTCGAGAGACCTTGGACGAAGACGTCCGAAACCTTTGCATTGGCTCGTGTATTTTCAATACTATTTGATCGGGTTTTCGAGATACAAGTAGTATGGATATAAATTGAAATAAAGAAGATACTCGTTTACCTTCGCCAAGTAGCTCATGCCTTCACTAAGTAGATCTCCATTCGAACTATTCCCGAACCGATGATCGTCGGTTTCACGAACAAAAGTGTTGAACAGTTGGAATGGAAAATGAGCATTGAGTCGGGGCCACATTGTTGGAGAAGCCATGGCTTCCCGATCAATCTCGGTGGTTTGTTCTCTTGGTGGGGAAGGTGGAGGTTCTTCGCGAAGAGGTGAGGGGTCTACGTGTATGGTTTCAGGAGAAGGAGATCGGGCAGGTGTGCGTTCAGGAGTTGGCGAGGGAACAGGAGATGCACCAGGGTGAATGTCTGATGGCTGTTTTCTTTTTCGGGAAGGCGTGTGGGTTGGTTCGGTTGGTTCATTATCAGGAACAGGGGTTTCTGTGGATATGATTGGAGGAGTGACAACCGAAGAGGTAGGGACTCGAAGCTCTTCGGCAGTCAAAGGAGTTATTTTAGTTCTTATTTTCTTTACACGAAGGACCTTAGCCCGATCGTGCAAAGGAATATTGAGAAGGCTTCTCCTCACCGGGATAGGTTCGGAGGTTGGAGGATTGGGATTAGTTGAGGAGGTTGTTTGGGGGGTTGCTTCAGGGACTGTTTCAGGATCACTCTCAGGGTTTGTTTCTGATTGGGTGATTTTGGTTCGTTCAGCGGATCTTTTTTTCTTATGAGGTCTAAGGTTTTCTTGGGAATATTGGGTTCGCTCGTTCGAGGTTCGTCGGTTTGAAGGGAAGAAGTTGGAGGATCGACGGTAGGAGGGTTAACTCGGGAAGATCCTTCTACGGGTGCTCTTCACTCAGATCAAGATTTTCCCCGCCAAAAATCTTCCGTGTCTCTCTCTCAGAGAAGTCGGTTTGATTAGAGATCTGCAAAAACCACACATCGTAACATGTATCACTTATACAAATTTTCGAAATTATATTGCGTAATTAATCAAAACTTACATTTGTGGTTATATAACCAAGCTTGTTTGGTCGAAGTGTAAAACTCCATTCCTTTGGAGGAATTTTCCTCAAGAAGTCCGCCATCTCCTCCTCACCCGCTTCTTGGATATATCTCCAAGTCGCAGAGACTTAGTCGAGAGGTGGTCCGGTCTGAAAGGAAGAAATCTCGAGCCCCCGTGATGAAAAACCACTTCTCATGCCAACCTTTGTTCTTTGGAAGGAGTGTTCATCAAAGGTCTCCTCTCGAACCTAGTGTTGGGTCGAGGAGATTGCTTACTCAACACTTTGAAGCCCGTTCTCGAGACCTACCAAAGCAGAGAAGAGGGTGAAGAAGATGTCAGCAGAGGGAGTAATCCCAAGTTCGTGGCGCGAAGGCAATGAATGCCAAGATGTGGATGTAGGAGTTGGGCATTAGTTGGTGAAGCCCACTCCTATAAACCCTAAAAGGGTAATGATGAAAACATGAAGAGGAAGGCGAACTCCTTCTCCGGAAGAGTGGAAGCATGGCGACCAACCGTCCGGTCGTTGATACACACGCTCTTCTTGAGGAGTAGGGGCCTTATTCATGCATACATATCGAGAATCGATAACGACTCTCGAGCATGCAAATTTTGATTCAGAGACCCAAGAAGAGCGGATGTTGGCATTAGGAAATTGTTCAAATCTTTGAAGAAGTCAGAAATAGAAGAAGTCAGAGAAGGGTTTCCCCCCATGGTGGATGATTGAGGGTTGGAGCTTGAACCCTCTTGGTTAGGGTTTGAATTGGGAGAAACGATGCTGATGGGAGTTGCACGCAAAGGAGAGTTCTGGTTAGAGGTTTCAGTCACCATTGTTTCGATTTTGTGAAGTAGAGGAAGAAATTTGCAGAGAAAACAAAAGCTCTAAGGTTCAAATTTTGAATTAGCAGGTAAAACCGTCAGAATTGGTAAAGTTTACCTTTATATCGACAACAGTTACCACGCAGTAATTAAGGGCTTACATTTAATTCAACGCAATGAATGATGATGAATGGGAAGGGTTTCGTCCGTTTTAGACCTAAATATCTTCACTTTCGTGGGCTTGCATCTATTGGGTTTCTCAACTCGCACTCGATGACAATTTGGGCTTTGGCAAGTTTCACTGGATCTCTTATGATTTTTTATAGATGGTTACGTCCCCGGGCTATATCGTTTATAGTCTTTCATTAAACACACTGTTTAATATAAGACTAGGGGGGTAATGTTGGGCCATAATCATTTTCTTTATTGGCCGAAATTATTGGGCTCCTCCTTGGATCGTGTTATATTAAGTCATGGTTGGATCTCGTCGACTGGGTCATTCTTATTATTTGGGCCTAGTCATTATATTCGCCCATTATACAAATTATCACTTAATCCCAATTTTGACCAAGAATCATTATGCCAAATGACGTTTGACTATTATGTCTCGCCACTTTGTTTGCATGACATTAATGAGGATGGGACTCGGATGATGACGGTGGGCAAACAAGTGATGTGAGAGGGGTGAAAGTAGATCATTTATTTTTCCTGGTGAAGTGACCAGGAAGTAAGGGAAAAAGGTGTCGAGGAGGTGGTGGGTGGTACAGTGAACCGGATAGTGGAGTATGCATGGGGCTAAGATCACATAAGAGAGTAAGTAACACATCGCTTTTTTTCATTAGAATTTTATTCTATCTCTCTCGGACACTAGATAATATTTTTCTCTATTGTTAACCTCATGATCGCAGTCTTGACTCTCACGCCGGAGCTATCCTCGACAGTCGGCCAAAGCCGTCAAGCTTTTGGTGTTGACTTGTTGAATTGTGCAGGATATTGGACGCGTCTTGGTGATTGGGACGTGGAGAAAGATCCTGGCGTTAACAGATATAGATAGTCTACTTACCTACAAATATGCCGGTACAAAGCTTGGTACTTAATTTCTAATGTCTTATGAAAGGGTAAAGTGTGTATATTTTACTACTGCATTAGTAATAGTGCAAAAAGAAATATTTAAATACTGAACAAAAAAAAAAATGAACCTTGAAAAATGAACAAATGATTAAGACGATTTGAGTTGAATGACTAAGTCTCATTTTTTTTTAGCTGAATGAACTGATGAATGAAGTATTTATTTTTTTACAATATTAACTATTATATTAAGTAATATTAAATAAATTTACAATAATTTTAAATTTTTTCAGAAGAATAAAATAATAAAAATATGTTATTCAAATTTTTTTTTTTTAGCTTTTATTAAACTTTAGAACCTTATCTCCCTGGGGAGGGGAATAAGGGAATTGGACATGAAATTTATTGCCTGATTTGGAAACACAAATCACAGCTGGATAAGTTTCAAAAGGAGGCCACCAGAAGTGGATCCCATGCATAGGCAAATGTCGAAATCTCAGGATCTATGATCTATCCATAAGCTTATAAACTCTTTTCTCGTCAAGACAGTAGAAGCTGCACTTACCCCTTTTCTTTTCCAATGGAACGCCCAGAAGAACACACACCTTTCATAATAATAAAAACATAACAATAGTATTTTCCAGCACACAACCATTTCAACCATCATGTATTTACATACAAGAAGATTCAAAATATCATATATTAGGTTCTACAAATATAATACACCACCGTCTACAAAAATAGTCCCATGTTGCAAATTTCTTAAAGAGTCTACTTCTTAGTGATAGCAACGGGGTGTACCGTCCTTAAGTTTGTCATCATAATTTTATAATTTTTAAAAAGTACGACTCTTTTCATTGCACATTTCTCAAAGAAAGAAGACGAAACCGATCGTCCCATACCCTTTTGTCTGTCTCATATGGTCATATGTGTGGAGTTGAATCTTTTTTCCGGCCTACTTCTGGATTTGAACCGGTAACTCTTGCCGTAAGAAAGCAATACTACTCCAACCACCAAGTTAAGTAAGTATGGGAAAATGAGTCGGAAAAAATAAAGAATTACTAGATATAAAATATTATTTAAACCTCCAAAAAGAAAGAAAATATCATTAAAGGTTCAGACAATTTTGCTCCCTTTCTTTGAAGTAACAGAAGAAAGCAAATACAACGATTGATGATGTAACAACTAATGCAAAAACAACCAATTGAAAAGTCTTAAGCTACCAACTAATGAACTATACAATTTCGATCCCCTAAACTGATATACATAAGAAAAGTGTGAATATTTTATTAATGCACTATTTTCAGTTGTCCAACAGCTTTACCAGTAAATACTACACAAAGAATTATTCAGAGATTAAACAAAACGAATATAAGCAACTCTTAACACAAAGCAATCATAAAAAGAAAAATACATGTAAAACTTGGAACAACTCAACTGCATGTCAGACATCCAAAACTGCATCTCTAGAATGATAAAATGCAACTCGGCAACAAGCCCGGTCGCCATAATCAAGGCTAATCAACACAAAAAAGTTGCCGTGAGATGGGTTAGATGACAATACCGCTTTCAGAATCATAAGCCTTCTCAGCTCCTTTACTGACTTGTACTTTAGAACCTGTTCTCCAAAGTGAGTACATTCACAGAGCTCAACATGAATGTTATTGTCATCTGATTTGGAAACACGAAGCACATCTGGATAAGTTTAGGCAGTTGAATTCGCGCCAGCGTAAATGGATTGAAGAGATAAGGGTCTGCTTTCTCATCCAACATCACCAGCCAACCATGACTGGATCCAATGCATAGGCAAATGTCAAAATCTTGGGGTCTATCCATACGCTTATAAACTTTTTTCTCGTCAAGACTGTAGAAACCGAACTTATCCTTTTCGTGTTCAGAAAAAAACATGAGCCATGGTACTTTATAGAGAGTACTGTAGAATGGTGATGAGATATAAGCTTTTACGGTGGAACGCCAAGAAGAACACACACCTTTAGAGTTGTATATGCTAATTGGAGACATCTTTGCCAAAATTAAATCCATCAAGTCTTTAGGAAGATCAGACCACTTGGTAAGAGAATTGGTATTTGTCTTTGCCATTTCGATTTGAAGAAAATCCCTGGATTACAGTGGAAATGTTAGGTGGATAAAAACGGATTAGAAACAATACAGGCTCTACAAATATGGTATAGAAAGTGAAATAATACTCATATATTCCTATCATCAATCGATCGATCGATCACTGTATGACACATGTATAAATTATAATTAGTGGAAGAGAAAAAATAATTTAGTTGAAAGCACATTTGTCAATGAACTCCTTAAAGGAATTGAACTAATGGAGATTTAAGGCTGCCAATAATCACTGCAGCTATACTTGCTATAAAAAAAAAAAAGATAATCACTGCATCTGTTGTCAAACAAAATAAACAAAAATGTCTATACTTTTGCCTCAGTCAAGAAATTTACAGAAAACGCGTCACGAAAGAGAAAATAAGCTAATGAAATCATACATTCAAAACAAAATGAAGACAAGTATTTCCTCAAAAAGTTATTTTTTCTAAATTCATCCTTCATTTTCTCTTTTTATGAGGTCCAAACGGAAAGCATTTAAGAGATACATAGAAAGTAATTTAAACATGCAGTGGAAACTGAGTTATCAAAATTTGATCCATGTTGACCGGCATAATTCTTGAATTTGAGTTCAAGACCACGTTTTTGCAGTATTATATGAAGTAAGAGTGTTGCCTTAAGTGTTAGGAGGCTTACTAAGCTTCATATAGTATCCCTACTCATGATGAATTAAAATTCTTGGTGCTCCTAAATTTTGATATAATCAACATGCTTTTCCTAGCCAAACTAAGCCTGGAAATGGCCAAATTTAGTGGACCAACATAGTTTCATTACAAATGGAACCAAGGAAAACAATTTATTTTACCTATAGTTTGGTTAACAAAGGTCGGCAAACAGTTATTTTTCCGGCGATTCTGCCCTGATATGACCTTTTACGTTGAATGGCAGAGGGGAGGCATCAAAAGGTCCAACACTGTCATGAAAATTCTAAACAGGTTCATCCCAATATCTATTTGACATGAGATTTAAGCTTCGTTTGAAGTTTATAATTCTAAAACTTAAAACTTCCAATGCCCAACTTCAGTTGAAGTAATATTATATCTAGTTTTAGGATGTAGTTTTCAATAAATTTTAGGTAGAGGATTGCGCTGGGATGTTTGTGTATTCAATAATTTAAATCAGTCCAGCCAGACAACTAGACGAGAATTCAATAAGCTATGTGATTTGATTAAAATATAGACTAGCTTCATTCCACAAAAAGAGTCCCTCTTTTATATATATATATATATAAAGAATGGATCAGGTCCGGGAGTCCGGACCTTATCAAAAACGGACCTTTTTTTTTTAAACAACTAAAAAAAATATTTAATATTTTATGGAAATGAAATTTTTCCATAATACAATGTTTTGGGCGTAATTTGGATACCTATACCAAAAAATAGTGGTACTACATACATGTTTTGTTATACGTACCCAAATCACGCTCAAATCACTCTATTATGAAAAAATTTCAATTCTATAATTTTTAATTTATTTTTTTTAGTTGTTTTTTTTTAAAAAAAAAAGTTCGGATTTTGGTCCGGTCCGGGAGTCCGGACCTGATCCGGCCTCTCTCTCTCTATATATATATATACACACACATTCTAGAAAAATAGTTTTTTTATTGATAGTAATATAAAATAACCCAATATTCTTAAGTTTATCCGCATAATTTCTTTACCATGCTACCAGCCTACCACTACTTAACTAACTACTTATATTTGTAGGGCCAAACATAAAATAAATATACAGTCTTAATATTTACAAAATTCACAAATTGGGACTCTTTTTGTGGGACGGATGGAAGGTATTGTTAGAAAATTACTGTCCTTGGTAACATCTAACTAACTGAAATTCAAGTCTCTAACAATAAATCTTCTAAACCAATTCTGATGCTTCCGAAAAACAAATGATTATTCATATGAATGATTATTCTCTAGCAAAAAACAACACATCAAATAAGAAAAAAAATTGACTTAAAAACGATATCTTGTAAGGAAATTCAACGAAAACATTGTTACCTCAAAGTAACGATAAAATGAATCAGTTGTTTGACTAGCGATGGCTTCTCAATTTCATTAGGAGGAAGAAGAAGAGAGAATTTATATTAAGAAAATCTAAAATGAAAATAAAAAAATGGGTTTACATAAGCCCAATCAAATAACGACAAAATCGGAGCACAAAAAAGGGCCCAAAAAAGTGACAAAATAGTTTTCATTACAACGTGGTCGGCAGGATTCGAACCTGCGCGGGACGAGCCCACATGATTTCTAGTCATGCCCGATAACCACTCCGGCACGACCACCTAATGAAAGCATTATTGACTTATTATAATTAAAATAGTATAATGTTTGCGAAAAAATGATGGAAATAAACAATAAATTTAACATATAAAAATAGAAAATAAATGAAAATCTATATGTTATGGAAAATAGGAAAGAGTTACGTAAATAAATATTAGTGGTAACCTTTTTAAAAAAGTGTGTAGTAAGTGAGACACTTGTATAATTGTTACTAACTAATAAGTTTCGCAATTGTAATTCGAAGTAAATTTATCGCAATACATAGTTTTTTTTATCTTAAATGACATGACATTGAATATTTTAATAATAATCTATGACATTGTCAATCACATAATATTTATCCAACCAATATTATTGTGATACATCATTTAAAATTCTTTTTGAGATAAAAAAATTGAGATCCCTAGAATTATTACAAATCTCTTTTAAAAATTTATCATTAATAAATGTCTATATAATCGACAATCAAAAAGGTAACACAAATATTTACAATATGTATCATTTTCATATATATATAAGAGAGGATCGGTCATCTTGTAAGACCCCACTTTTTTATAAATAAAGATGAATTTTCTATAAATATTATTTTTGAATATTATGGAATAAATTTGATATAATGTTATAGTTGTGGGTAATATTTATAAATTTTGCAAAGTTAGAAAGTTGTTATAAAATATTCCTTTGGTGGGGAATATTCTATTTGTCGGGGAATATTAAATGACGACTACTCAATCATTAAGTGGACTCATAACGAAAGTATTGTAAGTAGTTAGAAAGCGACAAAATTATCTTTCTATAAAAATAACTTGGAGGAGGTGTTGCGTAAAAAGCTGTTGAACTACCCGTTGGTAAAAGTAAAAGCGATGTCTGGCGTGGTCGCGATAGTAGCACGGTATTGATTATTGATGCTTACGTGAGAAGTCACTTAGCTATACTCAATTATCACTCTGATAATTCTTTGCATCATATCTCTTATATTATTGATTCAATTATTGTCACGATTATCATACGTATAATATGTTATATTATTAATTGGAGACGACAAGTTATAAATGATTAATAATTGTTGAAAGATTAAAAATGCGTTGATTAAAAATAAAATGATTTGTGGTAATATTTATTCAATCCTTGATGTATATAAAGAGTACATTTATGAGGCGTTTGTGGTAAGTTTGATTATTTTTGGGGGGGCCCATATGTCATCATCTAAGAGTCTCTTCGTCAAAAGTAATTACCTTTGTGAATAGTAATTACCTTCGTCAATAGTATTTACCTTCGTCAATAGTAATTACCGTCTTCAATAGTAATTGTAAGACCCCGAATTTTATGAAATAAAAGTATTCAATTTTTTTTTTTAATTACTATTCATGAGTTACTATTCACGAGTTACTATTCACGAGTTACTATTCACGAGTACTATTCATGAAGCATGATAAATTTTTTTTTAAAGAAGGCATTACTCAATAATTGTTACGGTAATTCTTTGCTCAATATTTTATTTTATTGATTGATAATTGCTACGTTGATATTTTATATTATTGTTGTTTCAATAATTGTCACTGACTGATATTTTCCATTATCGAGACAATAATTCATATTATCTGAATAATATTATTGGATAACATTATTGGCAATGCCTAAGGAGAGGTTTGGTCACCTAATTGCGCGCCAGTAAGGAGAAATTCTTATTGGAAGCCCTTCTTTCCTGAAGAAATGACACTGGTTGTCGATATTGTGATTATGTAATATTATTTGTGAATAATTAATTATTGATTTTTATGATGAGGAAAATATCTATTTTATATGGACATAGATGGAGAAAATTTTAATGTGACAATTGTTGAAAATTTAAATTTTATCTTTTTACGATAAAATAATTCATTTAAATATATTATTATATTTTAATAATATAATAATGGTGATATTTTACAACGAATGTGGGATATATGAGTATATGAGGAGGAAGAGTATTTTTGTTGCAATAAATGTTTAAAACATGTTAAACATGTCGGTGGACCCCATTTATTGACTGAAATTTGATTATAGCCTGTAAAATCGTCCGTTTGTGGATTTCGGTCAATTTCTGTTTGGAATTCGGAAAAACTTTCTTCTGCAAAGTTGTAGAGAATTGAATTTCCTATAAAAACTCGTGAGATTCAAATTTTCTGACAAAAGGGCTATTTATTATGAATTATTGAAGTTCCGGATTAATTAATTATTATTTTTTTGGAGTTTTAAATTAATTAATTATGAAAAACGTTTTTTGTAAGTTTTGTAAGGTGAGATACTTGTGTTGCTGAAGTTTGAACAAAAAAAAAAAGTGGGCGTAGGAATTCAAATTTATTATATTAATAATTTATTAAATTTTCTCGCTTTGGTGTTCAAGTATTTTCCTATAAATAGGGTCTTGGGTTAGAATTGAAAATCACACAGAAGCTGAAGTTTTCTCTCTCTATATTATCGGCGTATTCTTGTGAGTATTTTGAGTATACTTTGAGTATTGCTATCTGGTGCAAGTTCGATTCAGCGTTATTCCGGTCGAAATCTTCGCTTCTTTTTTGAGGTAAGGGATAGTAAGGGATTTTAAGGGTTATTATGTTTTTAGTTTCGAAATTTTCTGAACCTTTAATAATTCTGGAAAAATTTGAAATGATATTTTGATGAGTTTTTATAGAGTGTGTCCAAAATGGCGATTTTGGATGTATAGATTGGGAGTTATGGATTTTATGAGAAAAGACTATTTTAAAAGTAACTATTTTTAACTCCTTGTGATTAACTCCAAAATTGATGAAATTTTTATTGGGAGTACATCTATATAATATCAGTATACCGTGTAAATTTCAGAATTGTTGGATAAAAGCATAATTTATGATAAATATTTAAATATTCGGTGGTGTTGGCCATGTGAAAATAGTAAATGAATTTTAAAAATTCTGAGAAAAATATATATTCAATATGGAACTATATTCTGCTAAATCCCAGAAAAGAAATATTTTTAGAACTGATTTGGTATTTTTCATGAAAATGTTCTAGTTATGAGTAAATGAATTAAATATGTTATGTGAAGTAAGAAAATTATAAAATATGATTTATTGGCTTGAGAATCATATATGAGGTATATCTGATTTTTATGAGGGTTTTGGTTAATGATGATGAAATCTTATGAGTTTGGCATTTTTAGATGATTAAATGCATTAATTATTAAAGTGTAAATAATTGGATTAAATTATTTATAAGTTTAAGAAATGATTAAAATATTATTATAATATTAATAATATTAGATTATGAGATTTCTAAGTGATTTATAACATTTGAATTAAGGTGTTATAAATATGGATATGAATTTTATTATGAAACTTTATCTTTTCGTGTCGAGAAGATTCTTATGCACGGCGTATACGGTCTTATGTACGAATACGAAGTCTTATTCACGACAAATTGGTTTCTTCTCTAACCAAATTATCGTTGATTTATGAATCTTACTCTTGAAATTAAAACCATGTTTTGATTATATTGTTTTTTATATAACATTCTTATAACCTAATGATAATATTTCTCTTTGACTTGAGTGTAAAGATGGGTAGATTATTGGTATGATCGTGACCATAGGTTCTCTTTGGCGATGGTGCAAAAGTTGAATTGTTGGTGGTATGATCATGACCATTGAATTTACAATTGAATATTTTTAGCTTAAGTGCTGAAGGTGAATTGATCAACATGGTTATAATTATTGTTATATAACCACGAAATGATTATGTATTTCTTTGATATATGAATATCTTTGGCTAGTAATGCAAAGATGACTGTTGTTGAATATCTTTTGCTTTGTAGTGCAAAGATGAATTATTGATGAATATCTTTGGCTCGTAATGCAAAGATGACTGTTGTGGAATATCTTTAGCTTTGTAGTGTAAAGATGAAGCTGTTGATGAATATCTTTGGCACGTGGTGCAAAGATGAATTTATTAGTATGATTATGAGCGAGAACTGTGATTTGGTATAACCATGATATTTGATGTTTGGTGTAAAGGCGGTGATAAAAATTATCTTCGTCCGGATGAGAAGAGAATTTAGAATCACAATTATGATTATGAGTTATTCATATGATTGTGGAAAAGGCTGTTGATTGATGTTACGAGGATAAAATATTATTGGTGGACTTTTAACGTGAGAAGACAATAGACTTTATAGTCTATTTAACTCTTTTAATGGATTGCTCGTTCATTGCAACTATGGTTGAAAAGTTTTATCATCTACCATATGTTCTAAATCTCGATTTATTGCGATGAAGACTATTGATAATTTATTTATCTTTAGTCATAATATTCTTTCTTGAGCTAGTTGTGCTCACCCTTTTGTTTCACAATTCCTTCGTGTAATAAAAGTATATATTTGGGTCGGCGGGGATAGCGAGGAATAGAATGGTGGTCTATAGATGTTGAGGGTGAGGTGAATTTAACTTGGAAGGTGTTTTGCCACTTTATCATACAAGATGTCTAATGACATACAACCTCGTGTCATCATAAGACGTGGTTGTGTTTCATCCAATTCTTGAAAGTATATTTACAAGCACTACCTATATAATCTTGGTGTTTGTTTGGAGTATAATACTCAATTAGAGGCAGTGGAGATAATGATATGTCGAAGAAGACTCACCATTGGGAAAAATATGATAGTAATCTTCTCGTTTTTCTTTGGGGTCTATTGGGTCAACCGAGGATAATTACGTGGACATATGATATCTACCATAACCTAAAAGCATGGCCTCCCATATCACGAAGGTTTCCTTGAGCACTTCCCAAAGATTCTAATTTCTAAAAGCAGTTTTTGACTATACCTTTATGTAAGGTGTCATTGTGACGTCTTCTGAGTTGGTATATATTTGTATCCAAACTCACAAAGATATGTGTTGTTGTATTTTTACGACAATTGTTATAATAAAGTTGTAGTTGTTTTCCGTACCATATATTTGGCGACTCGAGAATGGGTTGGATGGAATGGACCTATTTTTGGGGCGTCGCGGTTGGTATCGAGCTATAAGTAAAGAGCCCCGAGCCTCTCATTGGTGACTTCTGTTGATGGGGGATGCAGCCGGACGGACTCTCCGTAGGGGACGCCTTGATTCTGCGATGGCAAACCGATAGAGTATCGATGTGAGGTCTTGACACTGAGTTGGTGTCGAGTTACTGGTTGGTATCGAGCTTAGGGATATGATCTCTGGCGAGAGATCGGGATTAGAACTAGGAGGAGAGATGAGTAAATCCTTATTTAGTGTGTCTACCTAACCTTATTTGTTGGTCAGTCATAATATCGGAAAATTATGTGATATGTTAATTTGTTAAATTAACCCTTGTTTTTAAGCTGTATTCTAGAATGATATCTGAAATACAGGAGATGAGCAATGGAGAAATCATGATGACAGGGGAGATAGAATCTGAAATGAAAACAAGGTATTCTCAACTCTTTGAAATACCAGGTACGTAAATTTCGGGGACGAAATTTCATAAGGAGGAGATTGTAAGACCGAATTTTATGAAATAAAAGTATTCAATTTTTTTTTAATTACTATTCATGAGTTCTTATTCATGAGTTACACTACTAGAAATTCAAATATATAGCGACGAGATATAGCGACGGTCGACACGCAGGCCGTCATATAGGGTATATATCTCATGACGGTCACTTCGACGGCGTCGGTATAGGACTCTCAAGGTAGTCTATTGCGAGGTCACAAAAGACCGTCGGTATAGGAATTTTTAAGGATTTTAATTAACGAGAATTATATAAGGAGGCGTATCATATCACGAGGTTAAAGGTCTCTCATATTCTTTCCCCAAATCGACATCATTGCGTTCATTCCCTCTGCATCATTCGATTAACATCTTAGTAACTCGATCAAGATCTTGACGTTCTCACTCCTCTGCATCATAAGTCTGATCCATTTCCGAGGCGGAGGGTGTGCAGATCGATCGTGACGAGATATCGAATCCACCACATCTTTGCTTTAATTCGTCTGTTAGAGATCTCAAGATCTCTACTTTTTCCGATCTGCACGATGAAAAACATACCTTTTATCAATTTAGAGCCATAGAGAGAGAAAGATATCCGTTTTATAAATTAGGGATTTGGGCGACTTGGAGTTGAGGAATTTTGGGTATGTGTGGAATAAATAATATAATTGGGTTGAGACGGTGGTGGTGAATTCTAATGAAGAATTGCTCGGAATTGGGGAAAAAATTGGGCTTCTTTGGTAGGATTTGAGGTTTGTTTACGATAAAAGCTTATTAGAATTTTCAACCTGGAATGTGGAGAAATTGGTGTAAAGTGAAATTGAAGAGACGCAAGAAAAGCAGTCGATCTATCTGTAAGGAGATTCAGGAAAAGGAAATTGGCAAAAGATTTTTGTACGAATGTCACTTTAATTACTTGCTAAAATAGGTTAAATTTTGTGAATATGCTATTCTTGCCTTGTACTCTATATATCATTTTATGATTTTGATGTTGTCTATATGTTTGAAGCCTTGATTGAAGTAGCTATGGAAGTAATTATAATGTTTCTTTTTGAATTACGGGGTTTAATCTTTGTTGTAATTTGTCTATTTCTTTTGGTACATTTAGTTCAACTTTATATCTAATCGATATCTTTATGATCTTTATGTTTAATATATGATGTTTTCTACCAAGGCGTTAGAAAAGGAGGGTGATTTTTTTTATCGTTTGTTAATTCTTTGTTAACTCTGCGGTATGTAGTAATTTTAGTGTTTATGATCATTTACAATGATATCAAGGGAATGGCAACTCTGTGGAACCTCAAATGGGATCAAATCAAGAGGAATCATATTATCATCATTTTGGTGGTATTATACATTAAGAAAGTGACTTTGTTTGTTGTAAAGCTGTTATTTAATAGTAGTAGTTGAACTACCCACTTTAAGCGTATGAGGAGCACTCAAATAGCTAGCATGGCCTAAAAAATTATACAAGTAACAAATCAAACAATATCAAAGTCATCTAGTAGTTGGTAAAAATTATCAAGTAACCAAATTTCTCGTAAGGTTTCTAAGGATTCTTGGCTGCACAGGTGAATCGTTAAAACTAGAAAGTTCGCTTTTATAAAGGGCTAAATTCGATTCTATATACGATATATGAAAGTGGGTGAAAAGGTTGAGTAACAAAATCTTGTACTTGTTTTAGTTGTATGCTTAATTGCCCTAAAAACCTTGCTATTTTAACAAGCCCTAAGTTTTGAAGAGAACAGTGTCTTTTCCCGTGGTGGTACAATTTATATGGGTCTACATAAAAGTAAATCTAACACCAAATGTTAGTTTGAAATCTATAGCTTGCTAGTGATTTAGTACTTGTTTTAGTATATTTTCTCTATTGGACTAGAAGAATCCAACGGGATGTTAAACCGAGGCGGGACAAAGCGTACTGCAATTAATTTGTAGGAATATTTGAGGCTTATAATTAAAAAGAACTTCCATGTCCAACATTGAGACCTTGAATGTAATGTTTTGGTGTAGTCACCCTTAATTATTACCTCTATTTATTTGAAATTAGTTAATTATGATAATTAATATTTAAATTATCTACGACCTTTTTGTTTTATTTGAGTGGTGGGAGTTTGGTTGGCATTCAAGGTACTTAATTATGATAATTAATTATCATAATTAATTATGATAGATTTCTATATCATGATATCATTACGATGGTTGTTCAATTTGATTTAGGGACATAATATTATGGATAAGATGTGGATGGAATTACCAAGATATTCTAGAGAATATCTTGCGCATAGAGATATTTACGGACTTTGGTTTGAAAAAGTGGGCATAGTAGCGGAAGAATTCCTTGCCCATTATAAGAATTGTGTAAATGGTAGATGCAGATTCGAGCTCTATTCGTGAACATTTGATTTGTGATGGATTTATGTTTGGCTACGAATTGGGTGCATCGAGGGAAGATGTGATTGTCGGGGATGTGAGTAATGATGATGTTCACGAAGAACCATCACAATCCAGAAGATGAGCATATCGTATGCACGAGATGGTAAATGATATATTTAGGGATCACGGTGTAGATTTCGTTAAATTTGAAGCTTCAAAATACCAAAAAGTACATGTCGAGGCCAATCAACCTTTATATCTGGATGTGAAAATGAGGCGATCCTTTCATTCGTTGTATGGCTTTTCAATCATAAAAATGTTAGCAAATGGACTGATGTGTCCTTTGATGGATTGCTCAAGTAAGTTCAAGTCATCATTTCCATCATTTGCAAACTTGCACGATAATTTTATGAAATGAAGAAAATGGTTGGAAATTTAGGGTTTGGTTATGAGAAGATTGATCATGCGAGAATGATTGTATGCTCTTTTGGAGGAGAATGAAAAATTAGAGTCTTAGACGGTTTGCAAATCATCGAGATGGAAGCAGACCCAGAGATGGTTATGTCGGAGAAGACACAAATAGATACAAAAGCGAAGAGGAGCAAAGTAGCGTGAAGCAATTACGTTATTTAGTGTTAATTAAAGTTGCAGAGGCTATTTATGTATGCGTAGAAGCGCAAAATACATGATGTGGCATCATGTATAAGCGACGGAAAGATGGAGTGAATCGTCATCCGGTGACTCTGCGACTTGGAAGCATTTGGATACAATGTACCCTACATTCTCTCAAGAACATCGAAATGTAAGACTCGATTTGTCCCGCGATGGCATGAGTCCCTTTACCCATGGGTCACCGTATAGTATATGGCGGTGACAATTGTTGTATATAACTTACCACCGTGGATGTGTATGAAGCGGGAGTATTTTATCATGCCTTTGTTAATACTGGTCCAAACTCTCCATGTAATGATATTGGCGTGTATATGCAACCTTTAATTGAGGAGTTGAAGATCTTATGGAGTAATGGGGTTGAAAGCATTATGATCTAATCTAGCAGTACAAAGTTCCAATGCGCTTGTGCTTGTTGTGGACAATTAGTGATTTTCCGACTCTTGCTATGTTATGCGGTTAGAGTACTAAAGGTAAGTTAGCTTGTCCATCATGTCAAATGAACACTCGTTCTTGTAGATTGCAAAGTAAGGAATGTTATATCGGGCATCGTTGTTTTTACGGAGTCGGGTCATAGTTATAGGTTTGATACACGAAGATTTAACGGAGAATGTGACCATAGTGAAGCTCCGGTGGTGCCATCGAGATTTGATATTCTTGAACAAGTTAATGCTATTAATGTCACTTTTGGAAAGACACCCTTAAAGTACGAAGACCATTCCCCATGACTCAAAAAACATAATTGGAGGAAGAAATCTATTTTCTTTGAATTGCCGTATTGGCGGAACCTTTTGTTGCGCCACAATCTAGATGGAATGCACATTGCCAAAAACATTTGTGATACCGATTGGGACATTGTTGAGTGTGCAAGGAAAGTCAAAAGATAATTTAAAAGCACGATTGGACTTGATGACAATGGGTATAAGAAGAGAGCTCCATCCAATACCCGTGCAAGCAAGCAATTCAAAGTACCTTTTGCCGGCTGCAAGCTACTCAATGTCTAAGAAATAAAGACACAAGTAATCCTCTGAAATGTGTAGGAAGGGGGGGGGGGGACTCGTCATATTATTGATTTTTATATTGAATAATAAAGATATTATATATTTGTTTTTAATTCATAATAAATATATAGTATGAATCATTACATAAATATGTATGACACAAGTAATTATATGAGTAGTTGATCGAACAAAATGAGACATAGCAATTAGACACGAGTTGTAATACTGAAGGTTCTATATGTTCAATTCATCTTTTGTTCAATACATAGTTCTTGATTCTTTCTCTCTTTTAGGTTCTCGACCTAAGAGGAAGCGTGGACCAACGATGGGAGCAAAATTATGGTCAAATAGCGATGCACCCAAAAAAGTAATTTATGATGCAAATGGTCGACTGTTGGGGAGAGGCGATAAGTTAACCACTTTTCTAAGATTGTCTTGCTCATGATGGAGAATTTTTCCAATAAGTACTCAACATGGTCCAATATGAGAGGCTAACATGGCAGGGCTTGGGATGAAATTCGGGTTATTAATCATACCATTTTATAGAATTTGACATTAAGCACATTGAAACAAACTAATATATGTGTAAATTTGTTTGTTGTAGAAACGATTACCACAGATCACCCCAATGCTAAGAGAAAAGCGGTGACTATCATGAACAATAGGTGGAGAGATTGGAAGTCTAACTTAAAGAGTAATAATTTTGTGCTTTTGGTGACCGTGTTAAATCGATAGCGAATACTATCAACAATGATCGAGTAAATCCTAATCAATGGGTTTGCGTTGGTTGATTATTGGCTAAGCGATAATGCATGAGTTGTGTTTATTCTAATTTATGTATTATCAATTCTTACTTATTGTTATATATTATTATTAATTTATAAATACATACAATGCGAGGATATAGCAACAAAAATTGTGAAAATCGAAAAAAATTGTTGGTAGGTCATACATTGGGCACTAAATCAATTCCAAAAAAGAAGCATGAATTGGTAATATTTGATGTTATTTCAATATTTTTATCGTTAATCATGTATTAGACTTTTATAAATAGAGTATTATTATTAATTATGAACTATTTTTTGTTTTATTTGTAGTACCAAATAACTAAAAAGAGATTGATCGAAAGCAGAGATATGTATATACTGATCCCACACTCGAAGTTATAACTCAATTTTACCGGGAGCATCCTCGAATGTGGTACGTATTTATCAATCCTCAAACAATGGGTTTTTTTTTAACTCTTTATCCTCATGTATGTGTGTGTGAGTTGTGGAGGAGATCTAATCAAGTAAATAATTGTCATATGTTCATGATGAGCAACAAACACTTATGAACCTAAGACGTAGCTCATCATGGGCTTGCAGCTAAAAATTCAAGGAGGTTGCTATGCCAATGATAAAAAACGAGATTGCAAATGGTACAAAAACTTCTAATTAGAAATTTCTAATTCTTTCTTTAAAAGACTATCGGCCCTGTGTAAAAGTAGTTTAGTGACAAATTCATTTAAATGCTACTAGTTCTATCAATGTAAGATTGGCTCCTTACTCCTAATGGGGGGTATATATATGCGGTTCGACTTAGTAGTAGTGAATTACATTTTTTGTAAGAACATTCCAAAACATGGGGGTATATATTTCTAGTTCAACTTAGTAGTAGGGAATTACATTTTGGTAAGAACATTCCAAAACATGGTACATTTTCATTCCAAAACATCAAATGTACAAAAAAAAAATCCCCTATTTACATAATTTACTATCCCACAAAAAATAATTACAACTTTACTTTATGATTTACAAATGAGGAGCATCCTCTTATAAGGGCCGTACAACCAATGGATAAAATCAAATCTAGTAGAAGGCTAAGAATGATTATCCATAATTATCCTCTAAAATATCTAGAATATTTTTGTAAAGTATAATAATTAAATCTATAAAACACTATTAGAAACCCTAATATATAAAAAGCGATTATGGGAATGCCAACTAATGCAACCAAATGAGTGCAACGAGAATCTAATCTAAAGAAAATCACACCGCACCTATTATTAGCGGTGATATCAAGTACTTTGGGTCCGATGGAAAATGATATTACGTATTTAATCGCAACATTGAACAAAGCATGCCTCGTTAGACCACAAGCTGAACATCACGATTAAAATTTTGCATAAAGCTCGTGTCTATGGCATTTAGTACCGTAGCGGTATAGCATGAAATAATTGAGCTTTGCTTTGAAATTTATGGGTGAAAATGACCGGATAATATATTCACATTTAAAAGAAAGACAAGAACCAAGTATATTTTGTACTCTATCTATCTGTGTATCCTTTATCCTAAAGTTTCCAACTTATCTATGTTCTCATTGAAAGAAGAAAAGACCCGACACTTCCGGTAGGCCTATAAACTCATCTCTAAGTATTGAATGAGCTTTTTATCCATTCAATATCGATATCTTGGGACATATATACCCAAGTTGGATAAGCTTAGTTTAAGCTACATGGTACTTTCTTGAGGTTGAAAATGTACTCTAGGTGACTCATTCATCTTTTGAGATTAAGCGAAGCGGAGTTATAATAGCCTTTAGTTTACTTCTACCGCACTTCATACCACTTAAGTTGTGATTTCCTTTACCATTTCGATTCTACGTACCACATCAACCCTCGTTACAGGTAACATTAGTATTTAGACAACATATAAAAATGATAATTTTACAAGGCCTTTATGCAAAAGAAAAGCTATTTTCCGAAATAAGCCAAAGAATGCAGGACTATTCAGCATATATCACGATTCTTATGTAACAATGTTGTTCTGAAACAAGTGAATCCCCATTCTTTATATAGATAGATAAAGCAATTTGAGATCTGTTGGCCATGTCCAAACTGGAAAATCTTTTCCTTTGTGTGAAGACTAACGTTATTCGGTCAAGCAGGACTCTTATAAATGACCCTACATGTAAAAATATTGTTTGACAACCATTTCGTGGTGGTGGTGGACATGGAAACTTGAGTCTTACATTATGAATGAAATAGTTGGCTAACTTTATCAACTAAAACCAATTTGCTATGAGAGGCACTAAAATACTATCGATGAAGCTATATACATTACTTGTTAAAAATAAAATGCATCAAGTTCTTTTTTGCACATACTGGGTTTTGAGCATTCCTCAAAGTGTCGTAGTGGTAGCCTCCAGAGAACCCTTTGGTAGCAAGAATTCACCGAGGTAATTTTCTCGGTTTTTCTTTGATTACTCGCTTGATCCGTGTTAATTAACAACTTATTTGTGCTGCCAATCTTTGGTTTTGTTGTGGCTAGCTACCTCCTCAAATGTGTAAATCTTTGGATCGATGCCATTTTTTCTTCAAGAATCGCCATTATTTGCTACTCTTCTTTAAGTTATGTTGAATTGCCTTGTATATTTAAGTTGCCTTGTATATTTAAGTTGTGTATAATTTGCCTTATATATTTTCACGGGGAAAAAATTATTGAGTTAAAGAAGACTCGAGAATCATTGGTGAAAGCGATGAAATCACAGAGACGGAATGATATACTTGCACAAGTTCTTGGACCAGAAAGCGACATGGTAGACTTCGACGAAGGTGGAGTTGGTGCCACATTACTACAAACACTTGGGGGCCTCGTGACACAAATAATGAGGTACAACGTGAGAATCAAGAATTGAAAGTTGAGTTGAAAAGGTGCGGGGAAAAGGAGATGATCTGCAAGGAAAGTGGATGAACTATTATCAATTATTACGAATTTATGAAGAATTCATCGAGTTCAAATGCTCAATCCAACAATCGGTGGTTCTCTCTCACTTCACTTATACTTAAAATTTTGGGGCTATCATTATGTTTTTATGGATTAACAAGTTCACTTGATAATTAATTTGTAGGATCGATACACGAAGGAGATAATGGTGATATTAGCGGATCAAATAATCCTATAGAGGACCTGTGACATGTCACGTGCTGCTGGAAATTTGTTATATATAACACTATTTTTGATGAAAATTTGTTAGATGTGATACTAAAAATATGTTAAATGTCTTTTGTTGGTTATGTCTTGTTTTGATACATAGTGTGATGAGTTTGGATGGTTATGTATATTTAGATGATATTATATATTAATAGACTTTATTTGTTTTATTCTTTTAGTTGTAAATGTTATATTCAGATTGGATGGTTGAATATGGTTATGTTTCTTAACAGGTAAAAATAAATAAAAATTATTGTATAGAAACACAACATTTTCTTTAAAAATTTGGGGAAGATATAGCGACGGCACCACGGTAATCGTCGCAAAGAGTCTCACACCAAATCTCACTATATGCGATGACGGTCGTGACCGTCATGATAACTGTGACCAAATCTCACCTATAGCGATTTTCGTACGATCGTCGCTATCGCTTCATAGCCAATTCACATATAGCGACGATTTACGTGATCGTCGCAATAGCTCACACAACAAATCTCACTATATGGCGACGATCGTAGGCCGTCGCTATAGCTCATACCAATCTCACTATAAGCGACGGTCATCGTATGGTGGTATATCCACTTTTCGACCGGTTGGTAAAAACCTTCAGCTGCGTTTTTGTGGGTTTTCTAGCGATGATTCGATATCGCTATAAGAAAAAAGACCGTCATTATAGGTTTCAAATGACGGCTATTTATAATGACGGTCGTGACAAATCGTTATATCCTATAATGACGGTCTTTTTATCTATATGACGATCGGTCGGCCAAATCGTCGCTATAACCCGATTTTCTTGTAGTGTTACTATTCACGAGTTACTATTCACGAAGTTCTTATTCATGAGTTACTTATTCACGAGTTCTTATTCATGAGTTCTTATTCACGAGTTCTTATTCACGAAAGTACTTATTCATGAAGCTTGATAAATTTTTTTTCGTAAGAAGGCATTACTCAATAATTGTTACAAGTAATTCTTTATTCAATATTTTATTTTATTGATTTGATAATTGCTACGTTGATATTTTATATTATTATTGTTTGATAATTGTCACAAAGACAATATTTTCCATTATCAGAGCAATAATTCATATTATCTGAATAATATTATTGGATAACATTATTGGCAATGCCTAGAAAGTTCTCGTCTAAGGAGAGGTTTGGTCACCTAATTGCTTGTGAGAAGGAAAAATTCTTATTAGAAAGCCCCTTCTTTCTTGGGAACAGCCTGGTTGTCAATATTGTGATTATGTAATATTATTTATGAATAATTAATTATTGATTTTTATGATGAGGAAAATATCTATTTTATATGGACATAGATGGAGAAAATTTTTAATGTGACAATTGTTGAAAATTTAAATTTTATCTTTTACGATAAAATAATTCATTTAAATATATTATTATATTTTAATAATATAATAATGGTGATATTTTACAACGAATGTGGGATATATGAGTATCTGAGGAGGAAGAGTATTTTTGTTGCAATAAATGTTTAAAACATGTTAAACATGTCATTGGACCCCATTTATTATTTGAAATTTGATTATTTTGTAAAATCGCTTGGTTTGTGGATTTGGTCAATTTCATTTGGAATTCGGAAAAACTTTCTTACGCAAAGTTGTAGAGAATTGAATTTCCTATAAAAACACGCGAGATTCAAATTTTCTGATAAAAGAGCTATTTATTATGAATTATTGAAGTTAGGATTAATTAATTATTATTTTTTGGAGTTTTAAATTAATTAATTATGAAAAACGTTTTTGTAAGTTTTGTAAGGTGAGATACTTGTGTTGCTGAAGTTTGAACAAAAAAAAGTGGGCGTAGGAATTCAAATTTATTATATTAATAATTTATTAAATTTTCTCGCTTTGGTGTTCTAAGTATTTTCCTATAAATAGGGTCTTGGGTTAGAATTGAAAATCACTTTAAAATCAAGTTTCTCTCTCTATATTATCGAAGCGTATTCTTGTGAGTATTTTGAGTATACTTTGAGTATTGCTATCTCTGATTTGCAAGTTAGTTTCAATTATTAGGTCGAATCTTGCTTTCTTTTGAGGTAAGGGATAGTAAGGGATTTTAAGGGTTATTATGTTTTTAGTTTCGAAATTTTTCTGAACCTTTAATAATTCTGGAAAAATTTGAAATGATATTTTGATGAGTTTTATAGAGTGTGTCCAAAAATGACGATTTTTGGATGTATAGATTGGGAGTTATGGATTTTATGAGAAAAGACTATTTTAAAAGTAACTATTTTTAACTCCTTGTGATTAACTCAAAAATTGATGAAATTTTTATTGGGAGTACATCTATATAATATCAGTATACCGTGTAAATTTCAGAATTGTTGGATAAAAGCATAATTTATGATAAATATTTAAATATTCGGTGGTGTTGGCCATGTGAAAAATAGTAAATGAATTTTAAAAATTCTGAGAAAAATATATATTCAATATGGAACTATATTCTGCTAAATCCCAGAAAAGAAATATTTTGGAACTGATTTGGTATTTTTCATGAAAATGTTCTAGTTATGAGTAAATGAATTAAATATGTTATGTGAAGTAAGAAAATTATAAAATATGATTTATTGGCTTGAGAATCATATATGAGGTATATGCTGATTTTTATGAGGGTTTTGGTTAATGATGATGAAATCTTATGAGTTTGGCATTTTTAGATGATTAAATGCATTAATTATTAAAGTGTAAATAATTGGATTAAATTATTTATAAGTTTAAGAAATGATTAAAATATTATTATAATATTAATAATATTAGATTATGAGATTTCTAAGTGATTTATAACATTTGGATTAAGGTGTTACAAATATGGATATGAATTTTATTATGAAACTTTATCTTTTTTTGTCGAGAGAGTTACTTACGCGTATCACGATTATGTTACGAATCACGGGTAATTATTCACGACAAATTGGTTTTTCTCTAACCAAATTATCGTTGATTTATGAATCTT
The DNA here is from genome assembly GCA_020205615.1 of Panax quinquefolius. Lineage (NCBI taxonomy): Eukaryota > Viridiplantae > Streptophyta > Magnoliopsida > Apiales > Araliaceae > Panax > Panax quinquefolius. The sequence goes on along the minus strand of CM035171.1, from coordinate 113,142,749 downwards.
ACTCTTGAAATTAAAACCATGTTTTGATTATATTATTTTTATATAACATTCTTATAACCCTAATGATAATATTTCTCTTTGACTTGAGTGTAAAGATGGGTAGATTATTGGTATGATCGTGACCATAGGTTCTCTTTGGCCAAGAGTGCAAAAGTTGAATTGTTGATCGGTATGATCATGACCATTGAATTTACAATTGAATATTTTTAGCTTAAGCTGAAAGGTGAATTGATCAACATGGTTATAATTATTGTTATATAACTTCGAAATGATTATGTATTTCTTTGATAAATGAATATCTTTGGCTAGTAATGCAAAGATGACTGTTGTTGAATATCTTTGCTTTGTAGTGCAAAGATGAATTATTGATGAATATCTTTGGCTCGTAATGCAAAGATGACTGTTGTGGAATATCTTTTGCTTCAGTAGTGTAAAGATGAACTGTTGATGAATATTTTGGCTGTGGTGTAAAGATGAATTTATTAGTATGATTATGAGCAGAGGCTGTGATTTGGTATAACCATGATATTTGATGTTTCGGTAAAGACAGTGTGATAAAAATTATCTTTCATTCCGGATGAGAAGAGAATTTAGAATCACAATTATGATTATGAGTTATTCATATGATTGTGGAAAGGAATTGTTGATTGATGTTACAGGGATAAAATATTATTGGTGGACTTTTAACGTGGAGAAGACAATAGACTTTATAGTCTATTTAACTCTTTTAATGGATTGCTCGTTCCGCTGCAACTATGGTTGAAAAGTTTTATCATCTACCATATGTTCTAAATCTCTGATTTATTCTTGATGAAGACTATTGATAATTTATTTATCTTTAGTCATAATATTCTTCTTGAAGCTAGTTGTGCTCACCCTTTTGTTTCACAATTCCTTTCGGGTAATAAAAGTATAAATTTGGGTCGGGCGGGGATAGCGAGGGAATAGAATGGTGGTCTATAGATGTTGAGGTGAGGTGAATTTAACTTGGAAGGGTGTTTTTGCCACTATCATACAAGATGTCTAATGACATACTGACCTCGTGTCATCATAAGACATGGTTGTGCTCATCCAATTGCTGAGTATATTTACAAGCACTACCTATATAATCTAGGTGTTTGTTTGGAGTATAATACTCAATTAGAGACAGTGGAGATAATGATATGTCAAGAGAAGACTCACCATTGGAAAAAATATGATAGTAATCTTCTCGTTTTTCTTTGGGGTCTATTGGGTCAACCAAGGATAATTCTGTGGACATATGATATCTACCATAACCTAAAAGCATGGCCTCCCATGTACGAAGATTTCCTTGAGCACTTCCCAAAGATTCTAATTTCTAAAAGCAGGTTTTGACTATACCTTTATGTAAGGTGTCATTGTGACGTCTTCTGATTGGTATATATTTGTATCCAAACTCACAAAGATATGTGTTGTTGTATTTTACACGACAATTGTTATAATAAAGTTGTAGTTGTTTTTTCCGTACCATATATTTGGCGACTTCGAGAATGGGTTGGATGGAATGGATCTATTTTGGGGTCATTCTGAATAATTACCTTCTTCAATAGTATTTACCTTCGTCAATAGTAATTACCTTTGTGAATAGTAATTACCTTCGTCAATAGTATTTACCTTCGTCAATAGTAATTACCTTCTTCAATAGTAATTACCTTCTTCAATAGTATTTACCTTCGTCAATAGTAATTACCTTCGTCAATAGTAATTACCCCTTCGCAAATAGTAGTTGTCCCTTGATATTACCAAGAGTTAAGCGCCTCTTGATTGTTCCAAAGGTTAATTACCCTTCATGAATAGTAGTTGTCTCTTTAATATTACCAAGAGTCATTTTGACCCTTCGTTAAGACCAAGAGCCACCCTCGCTTTTTCTATAAATAGAAAGCTCATTCCTTCATTATTTCACGAATTCATTGAAACTCTAGAGAGAAAACTATAGAGAAAAGAAGAAAAGTATCTCGCTACTTCATTTTTCCAATATTCAGGTTCTTCTAAGGTAGGGAATATTATTTGTTGTTGTAGTAAAGGGGTGTTATTCTTTCTTATTCATGAAGAGAACTGTTGTTATTCCATCGCTTATTATTATTACATTGGAATAACCTTGTATCGTGGTTTACCCTATACTTGGTGACATTCTTCTATTATTCATTTGAAACATCCACATCACGTGTGTTTTACAGGACTGGTTCCGCTCTTTATTATTATTCATTGGAATATCTCAGATGTGTGTTTTACACGGCACTGGTTCCATTTTTATTATTCCATCTTTATTATTCGTCGGAATATCCTCGCATGCATGCTATTATCTTAGGACTGGTTCCATCATTTATTATTATTCAAGATTTATTATTACATTGAACATCCAGCCGGTGTGAATTTCACGACCTAGTTCCGTTATTATTATTCATTGGAATAACTCGCTCTGTAGCTTGATCTATCGCATGCATGGTGATTTATTTTGTTATTCCATTCTTTATTATACCAAATTAGTTAAAACTTTGACTTTATACTCCATGAAATTAGTAGAATATCCTTGATATTTGCGTTTCATCCAAATATCTTTTCATGGAAATATTCTTATGATCATTCTTGAATTTTACTCTACAAAAGCGAAGATCATGTTGACAATTTGGACGTTAATAATTCCTGGATAAAATAATTCTTGAACTTGTTTTATTGAATTCTTATATCATTGTCATCATCCTCGTGTTTATATTATGTTGAAAGTCATCTATGGCTTTTCGTGGTGCATAGATGGACTTGGTATGATTATGACCGAGAGACTATCCGGTGTAATCATGACCGTAATGTTACAAATGATGTGATGAAAGTCATCTCGTGGCTGTAGTGCATAGATGGACTTGGTATGATTATGACGAGAGACTATTCGATTGTAATCATGACCGTAATGTTACAAATGATGTGATAAAAATCCTCAATGGGTAGTAGTGCATTGATGGACGATTGTTGGCATGATCATGACCATTAATGAATACACAACTATTCTTGGCCCGTAGTGCATAAATAATTGTGGTCGTGATACTAAAGAATATCCTTGGCAGTAAAGGGGGTGATTTGATGATGTGGAATATTTATTAAAGTCGAGTCTCATTTATATGATGATGAAAAACCTTTTAAATCATAAAAGATAGTAGATTTTATTTTCTACTTAACTCTTTTAATGGATTGCTTTGTTCATTGCAGATTAAACTTGATGTCTATTGTATTTTATCGGTTTAACATTGTTGGAGGCTAATGATAATTTATTACGCATTATCTTAGTCATAATATTTCTTCTTGAGCTAGTTGAGCTCACCCTTTCTTTCACGCCGTTCTCTTGAAATGAGAATATAAATTTGGGGACGAGTCGGGGAGCGGAGTAATGGTCCGAGAGGATAGCATTAGTAGTCCTCACTATTCTCGTGAAATAGTGTGATAATAATTGTAATGAAGACTCCTTTTGAGTTTGTATAATATCTAGTAGACAATATTTGTATTCAAACTCACGATTTATGTCGTATTGTATACTACGGCATGATTATATTAGTAAGTTGTATTTAAATTCTGTACCATGTATCTGACTACCCAAGATGGGTGATGTATACCTAATTTTGGGGGCGTCACACATACCCTTTATTTAACATACTCTGCTCACCACTTTTAGCGCTAGACCGGGCGACGGTTCACGTATATCAGAGAATCATTGTCTTTGCTTTTAGCGACGCATCGAACTGTTGCCATAACATATAAACCGTTTATATGTTCTATAGCGACGGACCAAACCGTCGTCCGGTGCGTCGCTAAAGGTGGTGAACATAGTATGTAAAATAAATGGATATGCACTAGAAACGGATTGCATTGATAGTGAACGGATGCACGTAGCAGAGATAAGTGAAGGCCCACCCATCATCTTTCTTCACGACTTCCCTAAACGAGCTACTCATGGCGTCAACATATGCTTTCTATCTCATCCCTCGGCTATCGGGCCATTGCCACCAACCTTCGCGGCTATGTGACACCGACACGCAGCCTTCCCCCACCAGTTACTCAGTCATCCTCATCGGGTATTCAATTTTAATTGAATTGAAAATTTTCAAACTGATTGTTCTTTTGGAAAACTTTGATTGATTTCTATGGTTTTAGCCTTTTGATGTTTTTTTATTAGTCTGATTATATTAATTAAAGGGGTGTGATGCTTTTGATTTGTTTAATTTTAATTAATGTATGGGTGTGATCATTTTACCATCCATTATATCAAAATTGTTTAATCAATAAATAAAATACTATTTTTTATTACAACTCAACTGACTAATGACCCACTCAGTTAGTTACATCAACAATTTTTAACGTGGTAGACCCAATTGAATGGAATCAGAAAAAAAATAGTTTAATCATCTAATTGACAAAATTGAAAGGTGGATTACCAAAGTGGAATATGACCAATAGTTTAAGATAGTAAATCATATTTAAGCCTTAATAATATTATGTGATATGAATTATTATGATATACGAACATGTAATAGTTGTAGAAACTGGGGTTGAGCAGATATGATATAATAATATAGAGATTACATTTGTGTCATTAAGCCTTTATAGTTGGATTTATGTGATGTTGGAGCACCGTGTAGCACCAGATTCGAGTTTAAAGATACCTGAATTTGGGGGCGTCACAGATGTATAGGAAAATTCATACAAAAATACGACACATTATTAAAATTCCATTAAAAAAGAAAAGATTATTAACGGCCTTTGGTTCAGTTGGTGTACTAGACCCGCATGTAAGGCTGTAAACGAGCCAACACAGCTCGAGCTCGATTCGAAAAAATACGAGCGAGACTTGGATTCGTTAATAATATGATCCAAACCTGAGCATTAAAAATAGTTCGAATAAAAATATTAGTAGAATCTGAGCAAGGTTATACTCAACTCGTTGAAGATTCAAACTATTCAAATTTTTGATTGTTATTCGATAAATACTCGGTTAATACATATTGGATTAGATGTTCGATACATTCTTTTATAATATATACAAATTTAAATCAAATTAGAATAATTAGTTATTTTTTTGTTTTGTTTTTAATTTTAATTATGATTTTACATGTGTAAAGTTTAATAATAAATATATTTTCTCATTTTTAAGTAAAATAACAAATTCAATTTATAATTATATTTATTATAAAACTAATTATTATGTGGAGACTCGAATTCGAGCTTGAATTTGAAGCTCGCGAGTAGTTTGAATAAATATTCGAGTCGAGTCGGATCGAATTCGAGTCGAGTCGAGTCGAATCATGTGTGTATGATTTTTTAAATATAATTCTAATTCGAACCAAATTCGAGTACGAATTTATCATTTCAAGTCGAAAAAACAAAATTGTATCGCAGCCTTGTCACCCGAATCTACGACACAGAAGGGAGGTAACATAAGTAGAACTCAAAATCTGGCTAGTTTGGAACTGCGCACCTATTTTAGTACACTACCTTTTCTTAAACTATTTTAAAAGAACTCAGAATGGAGCCATTAGAAAGAGAAGTTTCATTCATTGCGCGTATTTGCAGATTTATGCCTGTAAATCTTGAGAACATGTTTTGCAAATATGCTCATTCAGTGCCAGAAAATATGACATTAATGAGTGGAACATGACTTTAACTTGAACTCTGATATCTTTAATTAAGCCCCATTTGTTGTTATTGTTGCTGTTGTTTAAGAAACTGCCAAGTAAAAGTCAGAGCCGGTCCTAGGTTTTGTAAGGTCTAGGGCAAAATATTTCAAGTGTGCCCCTTTATACAAATTAAACAAAAAAATAAATAAATTATAAACTAATTAATTTTATTAAAATTATAAGAATTTACAAAAGATATAAGAACACTTTGGGGCCTCGTTAAAAAATTTGTTTGGGAAAAATCTAAAACGAAGAAAAAAGAGTACACCGAATTGTAAACATTGCATTAAAAACGAATAACAAGAATCTCAGCCAAGTTTTTTGTTGAATTAAATAATAAATAAGATAAAGTTAACAAAAATATATATTACAATTTACAAAATTTATGTATATAGCTTCAATATGTATCTTTAAAAAAAATACCTTCAAAGAAAGGCACTGGTCTAACTGGTGGATGATTTATTTTTCAACTTTGTTAGAGAAGAGGAGAATCATCAAAAAAAATATTGCTTGCGTTGCGTTATGAACTGAGAGGGCCGAATGGTTTTTCCTTCTTTTTGTGGCTAAGAGTCTATTTTGATTCTCCATATTTATTGATTTGTTTTATATTATATTTTATAATTATTTTTTTATTTTTTATACACATATATACATAATTTTTTTAAAAATTTGGGCCCTCCTCAGCTTTGGGCCCTAGGCAGTCTCCCCGATAGACCTGGCCCAGGGCCGGCTCTGGTAAAAGTGTAAAACTACTCCCTCTGTTGAAATGCGTTTCTTTTTTTGTCCGTTCTAAAATTAGAGACATTTTAGAATATAGAAAGACGAAAATTTCTAACATGTCATTACGTTTATGCTTATTAGTTGATTGAGTACTATCATGCAACTATTACTACATTTCTTGTGACGCCCCCAAAATAGGTATACATCACCCATTCTGAGTTGTCAATACATGGTACAGAAACAACTACAACTTTATTATTACAATAGTAAAACTGTGAGTTTAAATACAAATATTATCTTCTAGACAATATCTATACTCAAATAAATCCTCATCACATTTATTGATACATTATTTTACAAAAATGGTGAGGACTACTAAACAACTCTCTTTAGAACCTTCATTCCATACCCCGACTAGTACTCGCTATATTCTCGCCTCCTGAGAAAAATGGAACAAAAAGGAAAAGGGTGAGCTCAACTAGCTCGATAAAGAATATTATGACTAAGATAATATACAACAAATTACCGTTAGTCTTCAACAGGAAAAATCTAATAGAATACTGATAGACAACAAATTTTAAATCAATATTCGCAATGAAATAATAATTCATTAGAAGAGTTAAGTAGAGAATGCAAACTACTATCTTCCATGTATGAATTTAAAAGTTCATCGTCTATCTTTTATCCCTGTAACATCAATCAATATATATCGGAATCACGTATTCATCTTTGCACTACTGAGCCAAAGATATTCATCGATTAATTCATGTTCATCTAAACACTGCTCATCTTTTACTACTGGGCCAAAGATATTCTTGAAATCATTCATCTTTGCACTCTGAGCCAAAGATATTCCATAATATCATCATTTAAGATCAAGATGATGAAAATATTTTTAAAAAAGCGAATCCGGTGAAACAAAATGACAAGGATTAAGGATTAAGGATTAAGTACTTTGTTTTATTCACGTCCAAAAATACCTCAAAAATAATCGCAGTGGTGTAAAATTCAAGAATGATCAAAACATGGATACAATCAAAGCTAGTATCGAATAGATATTTTGGACGAAAAGAAAAATTTTCATTTTTTTGATGAATAGTGCCAGATTCGTGAATAATGTCGAGTATCGTGAATAGCGCCAGTATCGTGAATAGTAACTCAGACACCAAAAGTTCCAAATTTGATAAAAACTTCGGATCAATATTTCAACATAATGATATTGAAGAAATAATATCATTCTAAAAAAAAATATCCCTTACCTCGAAAGATCGATCTTAAATTTGAAACATCGGATATAAAGGCTATGACTTGAACTTGCATAGAATAGCAATACTCAAATTATACTCAAAATACTCACAAGAATAAACCGATAATATAGAGAGAAAACTTGATTTACGGTATGATTTTCAATTCTAACCCAAGACACCTATTTATAGAAATTGCTTAGAATACAAAGCAGAAAATTTAATATAATATTAATATATTATATATAAATTCCTATGCACACAATCTATGATCTGAATTCAGCCATGCTTGACAACAAATAAGTCTACCAAACAAATCAAAAACGTTTTATTATTTAAAATAATTAAAACTTCCAAAAATCAATTATTAGAATTTGAACATCAATAATTCATAATAAATAGCCCTTTTATCGTAAAAATTGAATCTCTCGAGTTTTTATAGTAAATTCAATTCTCTACAACTTTAGAAGAAAGTTTTCCAAATTCCAAAGTAAAGAAATTGGCCAAAAATCCACAAACGACAAGGCGATTTTACAAATTTATAATCAAATTTCGGTTAATAAATGGGGTCCACCAACATGTTTAACATGTTTTAAACATTTATTGCAACAAAAATACTCTTCCTCCTCGTATACTCAAATATCCCACATTCGTTGTAAAAATATCACCATTATTATATTATTAAAATATAATAATACATTATCTTATCGTAAAAAGATAAAATTTCAATTTTCAACAATTGTCACATTAAAATTTTTCTCCATCTATATCCACATAAAATCAATATTTTCCTCATCATATGAATCAATAATTAATTATTCACAAATAATATTACGAATCACAATATGACAACAAGGCGGTTCAAGGAAAGAGGGGCTTTCAATAAGAATTTCTCTTCATTGGCGGCGCAATTAGGTGACCAAACCTCTCCTTAGATGAACTTTCTAAACATTGCCAATAATATTATTGAGATAATATGAATTATTGCTTCGATAATGAAAAATATTGTGTAATGACAATTATTGAAACAACAATGAATATAAAATATCAACGCAAAGAATTATTGAATCAATAAAATATTGAGCAGTGAATTATCGTAACCATTATTGAGTGTAGTGCCTTCTTACGTAAGAATCAATAATTGGTGCAATACTGGTAATGCTTCTTGTGTTTTAACCAATCGAGTATTTTAAAAAGATTAATGGTAACAACTACGCCAATTATTTTTAACCAACTTATATTTATCGTTTTCTTCATCCAATCGCTTTCAGTTATGGGGCCCACACATGGCGTTACCGTCGTCGCATTTAATATTTCACGACAAAGATTGAATATTCCACGACCAAACGAATATTCCCGACAACAACGATGAATATTTTATAACCACTTGCTTATTTTGAAATATTTGCGTATTTTACCCCTAACTATCCACATTAATCACATCAACCCTTACTATTTCAAAATAATAAATAGAAAATTAAATTTCATTAATAATAAGTTGGGGTCTTACAACCTCCCTCCTTATGAAATTTCGTCCTCGAAATTGACGACGCACACAGTGTTTGAAAAGGTGAGGATACCTCGCTTTCATTTCGCTTCCAATTCCCAGGTCATTTCTCTATAGCATGATTCCTCCACAAAACTTTAACTTGTGGTATGACCTTTCAGCGTAGGACATGCTCCTTCTTATCCAAGATCTTGACGGTACCTCCTCATACGTTAAGTCTTGAATTTATTTCGTCCTGGTTCTAATTCTATAACGTGGTTCGGGTCTTTTACATATTTGATAAGATGATATATGAAACACATTATGAACACGAGACATACTTGGAGGTAACGCAAGTCTATATAAGCTATATCAATAATCGGGATAATGTGCATCGAAGGCGACAATCCTCATACAAACAACAACACCGACCAAATGATGAATGATCAAATGTTCAGAGGCTTTATGCAATTTATGCAACAAAGAAAGCGAGAGAGAACTCGCCCAAAACGTAGGTGGAAACACGGAAACTCTCGGGTGGTCCACCGCTAAACAATTCAAGGAGCTGGGACCACCGGAGTTTAAGGAGAAGCAAAACCACTTACGGCGGAAGCATGGATAAAGCAGATTACCAAGATATTTGATGTCTTGGGATGCTCCGAGAGCAAAAGGTTCCCTTCACGCCTTTATGTTGCGGCGGAGAGGGGACATTGGTGGGAATCAGAAAAGCGTACTCAACTTCTTTGTCATGAAGATATCTTGGGAGAAGTTCCAGAGTTGTTCAACGACAAATACTTTCGAAAGTATTCGCCACATGAAGGAGGTGGAGTTTATCAAGTTGGAACAAAACAATATGACCGTGTCGCAATACGAGGCAAAATTTGCGGAGTTATCACGGTTTCGTCCCACTTGGTGGATAATGAAGAGAATGGCGCGAATGTTTTTAAGAGGTTTGAAGTGAGATACGTCAACATCTTATTTCTCATAAACCGTGGTTTGTATTGGATGTTGTAAATAGGGCTCTCGATTAGTGGATAGCGATAACGAGTCAACCTGAACTAAAAGAGAAGCGGTACCGCAAAGTTATAATACCAAATGAGAGTAGTCATCAAGCGGTGACAACAAGCGTGGAGGAATCAATGGGCGGATATGGTAACCACTTCGGTGGTAATGGCCAAAACAATAAGAATGGACATTTCAAGCGGAGATTCAACAATAATGGAAAGACGCCAAAGACCAAAGACCCGTTGTTAAGGAAGGAGAAAGACCACCTATCATATGCTTCAAATGCGGAGAAGAGGGACACATCGGTCCGAATCGTGCTACGCCGCCCAAAGCATGTTATAATTGTGGAAAGAAGGTCACTTAGCTCGATTTTTGTCAAGCATCAAGACAAATTCAACTAGGATGGAGGCACCAAAGGTCCGCCCCGAAAAGTCAAAACCGAAGGTCTGCAAGGGAGGCGTTTGTTGTGACCTCCCAGAGAGCAAGGAACCCGAATGAGGTCATCACGGTGTAAGCTTATCATAAACTCTAATGAAGTCTACACTTTATTTGATACGGGTTCTACCCATTCTTTTATTTCTCCTACTTGCGCCATCGATTAAATTTGACTCGGAGAAATTAGACTTTGACTTATCTGTGGAAACTCCGTTGGGAGAAACCTTCATTACATCCATTTTGTTTATAAGTCTTGTTTGGTTCAAATCGGTACCCTCACATTACTGTCGATCTTATTTCATTAAAAATACTTGCATTTGGCGTGATTCTAGGGATTGATTGGTTAACTACTTATCATGCAAAAATTGATTGTTTTCGTAAGGTTGTTAGCTTTCATATTCCTAATCAACCTATTATGCGAATTCAAACGACCAAACCATTAAAATCAATCACGGTCATCTCAAGCCATAAAGCTATTCGTTTATTGAAAAATGGATGTCAAGCTTTCTTAGCTCATGTCAAAGATTTAAACAAAAATACGTCAGTTTTGAGCGATATTTCTATTGTTAATAAATTTCCTGACGTATTCCCCGAAGAACTTCCTGGCCTACCCCCAGAGCGTGAAATTGAATTTTGTATCGACCTTGAACTGGTACAAAACCTATTTCCAAAGCCCCATATCGAATGGCTCTATTGAACTTCGAGGAGTTAAAGACCCAACTGCGAGAATTGTTAGACATTGGCTTTATTCGACCTAGTACTTCTCCTTGGGGTGCTCTGTTCTATTCGTGAAGAAGAAAGATGGGAGTATGCGACTTTTGTATTGATTATCTGGAGTTGAATCATGTCACCATCAAAAATAGGTATCCATTGCCACGTATTGATGATGACTGTTTGACCGATTGCAAGGAGCCAAATTCTTTTCAAAGATTGATCTTCGTTAGGATATCACCAATTGAAGATTAGAACCGTGACATTCCAAAGACGGCGCGAGAATCCCTCAGACGGGCATTATGAATTCCTAGTCATGTCCTTTGGATTGACTAATGCTCCCCGCCGCCTTCATGGATATGATGAACCGAGTATTCAAGGAATATTTAGATCACTTTGTGGTCGTCTTTATTGATGACATCCTTATTTATTCCAAAAGCCGTGAAGATCATGAGCAACACTTGAGGTCGACACTCCAAAAGCTTCGTGAATATAAGCTTTATGCCAAGTTGAAGAAATGCGAGTTCGGCTTGAAGAAGTAGCATTCCTTGGGCACGCGATGGTATCAAGTCATGGAATATCTGTTGACCCTAAGAAAGATTGAAGCTATTCAAAGTTGGAACAACCTAAATCGATGGACCAAAGACGTAGCTTTCTCGGTTTAAATTTGGTTATTATCGGAGATTCGTGGAAGGATTTTCTCGAATCGCTACTCCATTGACTCAAATTGACTCGAAAAGATACAAAGTTCGGTTGGAGCGAAGAATGTGAGAAGAGTTTTCAAGAACTCAAGAAGAGACTTATTTCAAAGACTGCTCGACAATACCATTTGGCTCGGAGGATTTGTCATCTACGGTGATGCTTCGAGCAAAGGGTTGGGATGTGTTCTTATGCAACATGGAAAAGTTATAGCCTATGCCCTCATGACAACTCAAAGAATATGAGAGGAATTATCCTACTCATGATCCGGAGTTAGCATTTGTTATCTTTTGACTTAAAATTTGGAGGCATTACTTGTATGGGGAGAAAGTGGAGATCTTTACGGATCATAAAAGCCTCAAATATTTCTTCACTCAAAAGGAACTCAACATGCGACAACGACGTTGGCTTGAACTGTTGAAAGATTATGATCATACCATCCAATACCATCCCGAAAAGTTTAACGTGGTAGCCGATGCATTGAGTAGAAGATCGTATGATGCAAGCACGAGTGCGTTATTGTCAACACAAAGGCCCATTTTGTGTGACTTGCAAAGGATGGAGATAGAGTTAAAGACTCGGGGACGCATGTGATGATAGCAAATATACGAGTAGAACCGACTTTAATCGATAAAGTTAAAGCCGCTTCAAGCTGCACGGACACAGGTGATCGCGTATGAAAAAAAGAAAGTGCAAGAGGGTGCTATCTTTGGAAGCAAGAATCGATGAAGAAGGAATACTTGAGTCAACTCCGGACTTTGTGTTCCTAACGACCACGATTTAAAGTATAATATCATGATGGGCGCATATAACAACACACCATTTGCAATCCATCTGGGAGTACCAAAAAATGTATCATGATATTAAATCACATTTTGGTGGAGTAATATGAAGAAGAGGAGATAAGCGCCATTTATCTCAAGGTGTCTAACTTGTCAACGAGTTAAAGCGAGACATCAAGTACCAAAGGTCCATTGCAACCACTTGAAATTCCGGAATGGAAGTGGGAGCACATTACCATGGATTTCGTTCTGGCCTTCCTAAGGTTTCTCAAGGCATTGATGCGATTTGGGTCATTGTTGATAGATTGACCAAGTCGCTCATTTCTTACCGATCTGAGAAACTTATACACTTGAACGTCTTCTCGTATGTACATAAACGAGATTGTAAGATCGCATGGTATCGCCGATATCCATAGTTTACGATCGAGACCCAAGATTCACTTCAAGATTTTGGGTTAGTTTGCAAAAAGCTATGGGCACGGACTTACGATTTAGTTTCGGCATATCATCCTCGAGACGATTTTGACGATCGGAGAGGACTATTCAAACTCTTGAAGATCTATTAAGACTCGTGTTCTTGATTTCAAGGGAGTTGGGACAAGTTTTTACCATTGGTGGAGTTTTCCTACAACAACAGATTATCAAGCAAGTATTGGCATGGCTCCATTCAAGCGTTGTATGGAAGAAAGTGTCGTTCTCGGTATCTTTGGGATGAGGTGGGTGAAGCAACGTTGTTGGGGACCGGAGTTGAATAATGATGATGACTACGGAAAAGATTCAAACGATCCAAACAACGATAAAAACCTCACAAAATCGAAAAAAGAGTTATGCCGATCTTCATCGAAAGGACGTGGAATTCAATATAGGAGATCATGTGTTGTTAAAAGTTGCTCCATGGAAAGGAGTTACAAGATTTGGAAAGAGAGGAAACTTAATCCTCGATTCATCTGGTCCATTTTAATCCTCGATCGAGTAGGAGCTGTGGCCTATAGACTAAACTTTACCGCTGAAATATGTCTCGTGTTCATAACGCTTTTCACATATCCATGTTACGTAAATATGTGAAAGACCGAACCATATTATTGAAGTTAGAAGCCGGACGAAATAGCGGAAGATTTGACGTATTAAGAGGTTCCTGTTCAAATTTTGGATAAGAAGGAACATATTCTACGCTCCAAGGTTATACCTCAAGTCAAAGTTTTGTGGAGGAACCACGATGTTGAGGAAATGACTTGGGAGTTAGAATCGAAATGAAATCAAGGTATCCTTACCTCTTCGACATACCAGTCGTCGTACACCTAATTTCGAGGGCTAAATTTCATAAGAAGGAGGTTGTAAGACCCCGCTTTTTATAAATAAAGATGAATTTTCTATAAATATTATTTTTGAATATTATGGAATAATTTGATATAATGTTATAACAGGTAATATTTATAAATTTTGCAAAAGTATAAGTGGTTATATTATATTCGATTGGTCTGGGAATATTAGGTTTAGCAGGAATATTCGCAGACAACTACTCAATCATTGGTGGACCCCACAATGTAATTATTGGATTGAGAAAAGACAAAAATATTTTATTGAAATAACGGCGGAAGTTTTACTGGGTTGATCTTTATTGAACTACTCTAAGAGTAAAAGTAGTAAGAAATACGATGTCGTGTACAAGCATAAGACTACGGTATTGATTATATCGATGCTTTATGTGAGAAGTCACTTAGTTTGATTCCATTATTGTCGATTAATAATATGAATTATTATAAGCGATAATGACGTTTTGTTTTATTCGTATTATTAACGTAATAAAAGCGAAACATCTTTTATATAAAATGAATACTTTATTAAAGTTATTTTATAAATAAAATATATTATATTTTATTACATATGTAGTGTTTTGCATAGTGTTTTTTGCATAGTGTTTGCATAGTAAAATGTTTTTATATAAATAGAATATATTATATTTTATTTAAAAGATTTTTCTTTAAACATGGACCGTCGATTAAAGTAAATCAATCGGGACCGATTCATGGATTAGTTCTTATGCATTCCATTTTCCTATAAATAAGCTCATTCCTTCATTATTTTCTTACTTAATTCATTGAAACTCTAGAGAGAAAATTATAGAGAGAAGTTTATATAGAGAAAGTTATAGAAAAGAAGAAGAGTTTTCTCGCTACTTCATTACTTCTATATTCGGTTCTTTTTACGGTAAAGGGGTGTTATTCTTTCTTCTTGAAGAGAACTTCATTATTCCATTCACTATTATACATTGGAATAACTTTGTAAAAGTGGCATACCCTATACATAACTCGTGACACGGCAGATACCCTATACTTGGTGAAATCCTTATGTTATTCCATTGCTTATTTATTCTGGCTGAATAACTTTGTATCTGCTGATTTACCCTATACTTGGTGACATTCTTTTATTATTCGTTGGAACATCACATGCGTGTTTTACGGGACCGGTTCCCGCTTTTTTTTATTATACATTGGAACATCCATGTCATGTGTTTTTACGGACCGGTTAAAATCTTTATCATTACGTTGGAATATCCTATCGTGTGTTTTTAACCGGATCCGTTCCATCTTTATTATTCATTGGAACATCCCATCGGTGTGAATTTCACCGACTTTGGTTCCGTTATTATTATTCATTGGAATAACTTCGTCTGCATCTAAGTACCGCATGCATGGTGATTTCTTTTGTTATTCCATTCTTTATTATACCCGGTTGGTTAAAACTTTGACTTTATACTCCATGAAATTAGTAGAATATCCTTGATATTTTGCGTTTCATCCAAAGATCTTTTCACGGAAATATTCTTACGATCATTCTTGAATTTTACTCTACAAAGCGAAGATCATGTTGACAATTTGGACGTTAATAATTCCGGATAAAATAATTCTTGAACTTGTTTTATTGAATTCTTATATCATTGTCATCATCCTCATGTTTATATTTTTTTTTAAAGTCATCTACGTGGCCATGTAGAGAGCATGGATGGACTTGGTATGATTATGACTGTGGATTATTAAAGGCGTAATCATGACCGTAATGTTACAAATGATGTGATTAAAAATCCTCGATTAGTAGTAGTGCATTGATGGATGATTGTTGGCATGATCATGACTATTAATGAATACACAAGTATTCTTGGCCCGTAGTCGTGAATAATTGTGATCGTGATACTTAAGAATATCCTTGGCCAGAAAAGTGCGAGGGTGATTCGATGATGTGGATTATTTATTAAAGCCGAGTCTCAAATATAACAATGATGATGAAAAACCTTTTAAAATCATAAAAGATAGTAGATTTTATTTTCTACTTGACTCTTTTAATGGATCAGATATTCCGCTGCAGATTAAACCTGGTTTGTCTATTGTATTTTATCGGTTTAACATTGTTGAAGACTATTGATAATTTATTTTGCATTATCTTAGTCATAATATTTCATCTTGGGCTAGTTGAGCTCACCCTTTCTTTCACCGTTCTCTTGTGAAATGAGAATATATTTGGGACGAGTCTGGGAAACGCAGTGATGGTCAAGAAGATAGCATTAGTAGTCCTCACTATTCGTGAAATAGTGTGATAATAATTGTAATGAGGACTTTTTATTTGAGTTTGTATAATATCTAGTAGAGCGATATTTGTATTTAAACTCACGGTTTATGTCGTATTGTACACGGCATGCTTATGTTAATAAGTTGTATTTAAATTTCGTATCATGTAAGTGGCGACCCAAGATGGGTGATGTATACCTAATTTTGGGGCGTCACATCTTCGTGAAGGACAACAATGAGAGGGAATACACTTCTAAGGAGTTTTTGAATATTGCGAAGAAAGCATGGCATTCTAGCATGAACAGACTGCTTCTCTGGTACCCCACAAAGATAATGGTGTGGTCGAGAGAATGAACCGCACTATTATTGAGAGAGAGAGTGCGATGCGTGTTGAAATGGCTAAACTATCTAAGTCATTACGGGGTGAAGTCATTCGCATCTTGCTTGTTACCTGATTAATAAATCTCCATCAGCACCGTTGGATTTTCAGATTCCAGAAAAGATTTGGAGTGGTAAGGATTTGTCTTATTCTTATTTGAGGGTATTTGGGTGCAAGGCTTTTGCTCATATTCCCAAGGAACAAAGATCGAAACTTGATGACAAATCTACTCCATGTGTATTTATTGGCTATGGAGATGCAAAGTTTGGATACCGGTTATGGGATCCAATACAGAAGAAATTATTCAGGAGCAAAGATGTGGTGTTTCATGAGCACCAGAATTATGAGCATTCTGATAATGCTATACTGCCCAGAGATAATAGAGTTCCAGATCTCAGCGAAGTTCCTTCTCCAGTACAGAATGCCACAGTTGGAGAAGGAGGTCAGAATGAAGATATGACTGATACAGATTTGCACGATGGTGATGGGTCGGATGCAGAGAGTATTGATCAGGGGGAGCAACCTGATATTGAAGAACCTCAGCTAAGAAGATCCACTAGAGAACGTGTGCCATCAGTTAGATGTCCTTCATCTGAATATCTTTTAGTTGCTGAGGAGGGGGAGCTAGAGGATTTTCAGGAAGTCAAGACTCATAAGGATAAGGGCAATTGGTTGAGAGCTATGCAAGATGAGATGGATTCTTTGCACAAGAATCACACCTATGAGTTGACTACACTTCCGAAGGGCAACAAAACATTGAAGAACAAATGGGTGTTTAAGCTTAAGAAGGATGGTGAAAAACTAGTGAAGTACAAGGCTCAACTAGTTGTCAAGGGTTTTTCTCAAAAGCAAGGTATTGACTTCGATGAGATTTTTTCTCCAGTTGTGAAGATGACTTCTATTTGAGTAGTGCTGGGATTAGTTGCTAGTATGGATCTTGAGCTTGAGCAGTTGGATGTGAAGACTGCTTTTCTTCATGGTGATTTGAAGGAAGAAATCTACATGGAATAACCAGAGGATTTGAAGTTAAAGGGAAAGAACACTTGGTTTGCAAGTTGAAGAAAAGTTTGTACGGCCTGAAACAAGCCCCAAGGCAGTGGTACATGAAATTTGATTCATTTATGGTGGATCAAGGTTATAGTAGAACAATTGCAGATCATTGTGTGTATGTCAAGAGGTTCCTGGATGGTAACTTCGTTATTCTGTTGCTATATGTAGATGATATGTTGATAGTTGGGCAGGATGCTGATATGATTCGCAGGCTCAAGGGTGAGTTGTTCAAGTCCTTTGATATGAAGGACTTAGGTCCAGCTAAACAGATTTTGGGTATGAAGATTGTTCGTGACAGGAAAGCCAAGAGGTTGTGGTTGTCACAAGAGAAGTATGTTAAGCGGGTGCTTGCAAGATTCAACATGAGTGATGCTAAACCAGTTAGCACACCACTGGCTAGTCATATTAAGTTAACAAAGTGCATGTGTCCTTCTACCAATGAAGGGAGAGATGATATGGAAGCAGTTCCCTACTCCTCTGCTGTAGGGAGTCTTATGTATGCAATGGTTCAGACGCGACGATATTGTTAAATGCAATTGGCCAGGAGCAGGTATTTGTCAAATCTGGCAGAGAACATTAGGAAGCGATTAAGTGGATTCTCGAGATACTTGAAAGCTACTTCCGCTTTTATGTTTGGTTTTGGTAGTACGAGTCCGGTCTTGGAGGGTTTTGAGAGATGCAGCATATGGCGAGTTTCAAGAGAAGAAGTCTACTTTGGGTATTTATTTACTTTTACTGTGGGGAGCAGATCATAGCATGATCAAGTTGCAAAAGTGTGTTGCTTTGTCTACAATCGAGTCGAATAATACATCGCCTCTCAGGCGCACAAGGAGATGTTGTGGTTAAAACGGTTTCTAAGAGTTGGGTTTAAAACAAGATGAGTATGTGGTTTATTGTGATAGTCAGAGTGCAATTGACTTGACCAATAATGCCACGTATCATAATCGGACCAAGCATATTGATGTTCGTTATCACTGGCTTAGAGAAGTGATGGAAAAGGAATTGATGAAAGTGAAGAAAGTTCATACTGACGAGAATCCCCCAGACATGTTAACAAAAGTTGTTACTCGTGATGTCGGAATTTTGCAAGGAATTGGTCGGGATGGACTCCAAGTGATAGGGTCACAGAGATCACCTCCTCTAATGGGTTCGGAGGGGGGAGATTGTTAGTCAAAAGTACTCCTCACCCACTTCTGCCAACCTTTGAATTTCTTTTCTCCTTTTTGCCAAACTTTGATTTCTTGCTCCCTACTTTGTTGAAAATCTTGCCAAACTAATTATGTTATCCTCCTCCATTCTGCTATAAAAGGGGCAGCAAATGGAAGAAGAAATGACACCCAACAATACATACTCCATCCGAGAGTAAGAAAGAAGAGAGAAGAAAAGCTTCTGTAAAGCTTTAGAAAATAGAGAGAGAAAGGTAGTTCAAATAAAAGAGTGTTTTATTTAGGTTCCATCACATAGTTATTTTGGTGAAGTAATTTGAGTTTGTACTCAAATTAAGATATCTTTGTATTCTCTCAGTTTATTATAGTGGATTTTTCAGAGATCGTCCCGTGGTTTTTACCTCTTAGTTTTAGAGGGTTTTCCACGTAAAATTCTTGGTGTCTCGTGGTTTGATATTTTCTACTTATTTATTTTCTTACAGTGGTTATTATTTTGGTGGAATTGCAAGTTTAATCCGTTTGGCATATACTGATATTTTATCAGTCTAATTAAAGACAACAGTATTTGGGAGGTGATTTTTCCCAACACAAATAACTTTTAGTGGTATAAACAATAAGCTACACCAATCTAGTCCCAAATTCTCAAATCAAGAAAGGGATCCTATGGGATTTTTTGCTCTCTTTTAATTATACAAGACAGATATAGCTTAGAGCACCAGCTGCACCATGAAAAATCAACAAATGTGTAATTTTCAGCACCATACAACAATGTGGAATGAAGATTCAAGCCAACATGAATTAAACCTTATTATAGTATGAACCAATATTTAGCTTGCAAAATTATTTCCATCAATTTCATAAGCACACCAATAGTAGATACAAGAATATTGCTTTTTCAAGCAGTGTGGTACAAAGAATTTGGAAGCTTGAATGTTCTTGTCGCGCTTGGGGATCCCTGAATGCTGCTCCACTGGTCTCCAACAATTCCCCATATGCGATAACCGCTTGCAACCAATTTCTTCCTCTCCTCAGCCTTGTATTTCTGGACAGACTTGCATTCATCCTCTGGACCCCTTTATGAAAAACAAGTACATAACTCAAATTTTGTTCTACTTATAAACAGGGGAAATATAAAGAGAAAAAAAAAAGAAGAAGAAGCAAACCTTAGAATGAGACTAGTCCAACCATGGTAACCAACATTAACAAGGTTGTCAATAGTGGCAGATCTAAGAGTTTCCCTTCTTGAAGAAAGATCTAAGAGTTTGGCTTTTAGATCATTGAAGAAAGTGTGTGGTCAAAATGATGCCTTTCCAGAACTCATCCATTCTTCCAAAGATGGCTTTTAGATCATTGAAAAATTTCGGGGCAGGTGTGGTCAAACAAAGATGCTTAACTTTATTTTGCCAATGATTCCAGAGCTTTTCTGAAATTCAATATCCATTCTTCCAGTATAAAGATATAATTTCAAGTTCAAGGATCTCTGCCCTGTGTGTCCCATATACATGAATCAGCAAGTTGGAGTTTATATCTTAGCAAATTCAGAATCAGCAAGCACTAAATATTGAAGGTAATGTATGGAGATAGTTTTATTGCAGATCTTGAGTGGAACAAATCCCAATATCGACGATTAGAAAAGAATTTAAAAGGGTAGATAAATAAATTACCCGTAATTGTGTGTCTTGTAGTAAGGCACGGTTGATAGAAGAGTATCATCAATGTCAAAAATCCAAGCATCTTTACCATCTTTCTTCAAATTGCAGCAAGTGCCTAGATACACTGTGCACTGATCGATTGTCCTTTCTGAGTCCACCTTGTATTGAGTTCCTGACATATATTTTCCAATGTATTCTGCACATTCTTCAGGCACAAGTTTAAATTCTTGAATGTTGTTTAGCTCAACATTCATCCTCCAACTCTCACAATAATTTTTCAAGTTGATTTTTAGCCCTGACCTCGTTCTTTGATTCAAAATGTTCCAATCTGCAGCAGTTAAACTAGTATAGAGGCTTAAGGTAGCTAACAGGATTAGAACAAATTTTGCCATTCTGTTTCTGATCAGGAAGGGGGTTGAAAAACAATGAACTTGAAGTCATTTAAGTAGGAGCTGTTTATAAGAAATGATTGACATATTGATTGGGACTAGATTCACATGGGAGTACTGGAATTAAACTAATGGTATGTCCCAAAAGTCATATGCCAGCCTGGTGGCATTGTGGCAAGCTGCACGTAGCTAAATGTATAAATATATTTGATCAGCCCATGGAACAAGTCTAAGTTCAAGTCCTCTTGGAGCCAGACCGCGAGTAAAACTCATAAAATTTTAGTACTGGCGTGAAAAGACTCGGCTTTGACATGGTGAGAGAGAACCAAATAAATTGACTCATGTGAAATTATACCTCAAGCCTATGTTTGCTTGCAAAAACATATACTTGGAATTTGATTATTTGTCTTAATTTAACAGTACTTCAGACTATTTTATCCCATCCCATGATGGAGATTAATAGTCCTATGAATTATTTTTTTGTCATTTCTAAAGCTATTTAAGACTATTTATGATGGACTATGATTAATGTTGGATTAATAGTCTCCCCATTTTAAGCTATCAAATGATTTTATGGGAATAATATTCCTCATTAAATGATTAAATAGTTCAGCTTTTAAAAATTAAAGTATACTTCAAGTGTTAAATTAAGGATAAAGTGGTGAGCAAGACTTGTGAAACCTTAAAACTGGTGTGAAATGACATGTCTTTGGTCAAATTATAGTGGGTGAGGAACAATTAAAAATTTGTTAATGCTCTTTACAATAATGAATGGCAGTGGGCAATTAAAGATTCAACAAGAATACCGCATGATGTGTAATACTACTCGTCTCCCTCTTCCCAAAGGGAAGGGATGTATAAATCATGCAAAATCTACTATCTGGTTTAATGCCCTACCCACGGATGGAGATGGAGTAGTGATCAGTCGAGTAACATATTAGTAGAGGAAAATCAATTAATTTAGCTGCTCTATACCTAATGGTTGCCAGTTGGAACCACGTTTTCAACAAATTTTGTTGCGATTGGGGAAAATATTTTGACAGGAGTAAGCCGGAGTTAACGGACTGATCCAATTTTAAAATAATAATTAATTTAATAAGATGATTTAAAAAATTAAAAGTATAAAACTTGCCAACTCGGAGAAAACGTTTGAGAAAATTGATCAGTCTGACTTCTCTATCACACCCAATCACGCCATTTGACTCGATTAAAAGATCAGTAAATCTACCATCACATACAATCGCGAGTAAATCACGTGGGTCATCAAAATATACAAATGAACAGTTGTATGTGATAGTAGACTTATTTTTAAAAGATTGCCACAAAACATCTAACCAACCTTCAAATCAGAAGAATTTCACAGCACATTATTTCAAGACTTGAAGAAATTAAAAGCAAATTTACAATTCCATAAAATTGATACTTAAAACATTCAAATAAAAATAAAACCCATGTGACTAGAATTAGACTTCATGTATAAAATATGCTTTTACATCAACCCAACAACACATATTTGTCAAATATATTTTCGATTTAGTCAGATCAGAATATACTTGTGTTTTTAGTCAGATTAGATCAGCAAAATTACAAGCTTTTTTTTTTCACTTTCTTCAAAAGCCGAAGCTCTTTAGACATCACCAGAACGAAATTAAAAGAGAATTCTGGAATCTCAATACACCAATACATTAAAATCTAAACTGGAAATATACTGCATTGCAAATTCAAATCAAAAGCATATTCTTCAACAAAATACGAAAAGAAATGCTTGCAAACACTATGAACTGAAGTGAACATCAGACAACTTATTGCACATCCAAGTTCGAAAACTACTAAATCAACATCCATTAAATAGTGAGGAACCATTTTTCAGATAAAAGGTAACAAAAAACAATTTGTAGCTAGCAAAATTTATCTGTAACAATTTTTTCAAACGTCAAGAAAGAGGGAACTCTAGACAATGGCATTAGCTGCACTAGCAATCCTAGGCCACAGATCAGCACACTCCTTTCCGATTGGGCCCGTAATAGCAGACCCTGAAACATCCATAAAGGGAATTAAGCATCTATTAAAGGAAGGACTCAAAGATTGCCAACATGTTAAATTATGCAAACATGGGATTTGAACAAGCATTATGAAAGTGAATATATTGTAATCCTTTTAGACTAAAATACGTTTTGCACTATAAATTTTACAGGCTGCACCTGAACATACTTGCACCCTAATGTTTAATTTGCATAACAAAAAACACCCACTGTACTCTCAACCGGTTTAAAAATGACTTCAAGTTCAGGTAAATCTATGATAATAATTTAAAAATTATATATTTACATTAAAAGTAAAAAAAAAATAAAAAAAAATTAAATTAACATCACACATTCTCTCTCTTCACTCCCGTTCATCTTTTTCATTTTAACCCCAAACCCACAACAAACCTGTACTCTTCATCAACCCTAACTTCTAAAATTAACACCCAAATGCTAACCACTTCACTTTCTCTCTTGTTTTTCTTTATCTTCATCACCATAAGCACATCTCCTTTCTTTTTCATCACATCTTCATCATATCACTATTACATCTCCTTCACCCTTTCATCCAATAAAAAAGAGTAGAGAGATATGATGATTAGAGATAAAAAGAAAAATTATTCTCTTTAATCCCACAATATAGAGAAAAACAAAGAGAAAGAAAATGAATCTTGAAGTTTCTTTGCAGATTGAACTTCCACAAATACCTTATACCTTCATTTAATTTTGATCTCTAACTATAACTCCAATTTCTAATCTTCTAACCCCAAATTAGATTTTATTGATGTTTTCAGTTAATTGGGTGAGAAATTTTTAGATCAATTTGGGGTTGGTGTGGGTTACGGTTTTACTCATTAGTTAAAATTGACTGGGATGAATATTTTTTTATCGGGATGAAACAATGAATTGAAGTCACAATCAAATGATAACCGCTGCTCTGTAAACATCATGGTTTGATTAAGATGAACTGAGTGAAGAGAAAGAGGGAGAGAGAGAGGTTTAATTGATTTTTATTTTCATTTACTAGTTTTAATATTATTATATTATTTTTGTTAATAGTTTATTATTTTACCCTTGCAAAAATACAGTAACCTGAACTCCCAATCATTTTTGACCGGTTGAGAGTTTGGAGGGTGTTTTTTACTATACAAATTAGACATTAGGGTACAAGTAGGCACATTTAGAAGTTTAGGATGCAAGCCTCACCATGCCTTTAAATTTTAGGGTGCAAAGTGTATTTTAGTCATAATTTTAAAAGAAAACTCAGGGTACTACATACTACGCAAATATAAGCTACAAGGATTTCGAACAAAGAAAATGAAAGTTTTTAACGAAAAAGGGAATTGAATCTGACCCACCACCCACAAAGAACATCATTGAAACAAAGAAACATATATTTATCAAAACGAAACAAAAGAATTAAAACACCTGCGGTGTAATGAAGCTTGCAGATGGGATTATCAGACTTAAAAAAATACACTATACCAACAACAATGCAAATGACTGTCAAAATACAAATCAAACCAACTTTACAAATAGATATATATCATCATCACTATCACTATTTTGAAGATGCGGAGAAGAAATGAAAGGGGAGTAAGGACAAATATGTTTTCTAAACACTTGTAACAAGGAGGTACTTTTTACTAAAAAAGTTCTTCATTGCTGTATCCTATCAAAGAAATTCTACCAGGAATAAAATGCAGATTTTAAATTCATAATCTATTCAGCATACCTTTCATTTCTCCCTTTGGATTCACAATGACACCAGCATTGTCTGCAAATGGAACAGAGTTATAGATTAACAATAATTAAAAGAATATGTAGATATAGGGCACAGAGACGAGACAATTTTCTACTTTACCTACAAAAAGAAATATAAATATAGGAAAATTTCCAACAAATTGCATTCACAGACAGAACAGTTGACATTATGTTCAGCTTTTTCTATATGATTATATTACACTGAAAAATAAATAACAATTGACTTTCCCAATACTTAAATTGTCCCATTTTAAACTAGTTTCTTCATAAACTGATTCTAGTTGAATTCACACCGACTACATACAGCAAAGGAGAACTAAATCACACAATTGGGACGCAACACCACATCAATCTATTGTTCTCTAAAATAGAGAGAACAATATAGAACAAGTAATACAATATTTCAACATAATACTGCTATATATAAGAAAGATAACACAGTTAATGTAAGGTGTAAATGGAGCAGATATGAGCTTGAAAAACATTGGCACATATGTAACGATTGACACTTGTCACTTTTCCAGATTAGTAACTGTATCAACCATGGGTATGGAGTAGACACCTGACTTAATCTGGAGATAATAGCTTTACAAATACACCCAAAATGAACCCTGATTTGGCTGTGCTACAGATCTTCAAGACGCATTCATATCAAAAGAGTTCAAATGTTAAATGCTGCAAGGCATAGTTATAAACTCACTTTTGAATTGTCAAGATTAAAAGAAAATGCAAAAAAACTTGAAACTTGAGCAGAAGCATCTGAATCTTCAAAGAAAAGTGCTAAAGAGATGGCGATGGTTCCTTAAAACATGAGATATGTTAACAACAGAACAGTGTCATACAACAAACAAGTAAAATCAACATGTGACTAAATAATGTATCGGATTGCGAAAGGCGAGATTCAAAAAGGAGATCCCGCTCGATATATATCCGACTTTTGACTTTAATATGGCTGGTTTCAGGAAGTATCATATCACTACACTCGTATACCCAACAAGTTAATGGGATACATACGCATCAAGACATGCCTTAACCAGCGTAACCTATTCTTTCTGCAGATAATGATCCAAGTAATAGAACAAAGTTGAAGATACTACAAGGTTCCTAGGTACAACAATGCATATTAAGAGAATAAAATAAGAAGTATAGCCTCCACTCAAACTAAAGGTTAATATGGAAAAGCGGGGGTTTAATTTTTACAAAGTAACTCACTTTTAAAGAATTTTATAATGCAGGGACTGGTGAGAAATAAGGGCCACGTTAGAAGCATGGTTTAATGATGACCCAAAGAGATTCACATAACCAAGTTGCAAAAGAAAAAAAAACACCTGATTAAATAGGAAAATACACAGGTTATGTTGGTGCAGGGTATTATATGTTAACTAAAAAAACAAATTGTTAGTCCTGATGCACAAGCAAATTCATACAATAAATACGACTCATTATTAAAATTCCATTAAAAAGAAAAGATTGAATCTAAGCCAAAAGTAAAATAATATCCCAGCCTTGACAGGGGTGACAAAAAAACTTGCCACCTAAGATGGGGGGTCACACTGGAATTTCATCTTGAAGGCTTCAATAAAATATTCCCAGCACAACATCACCAGCAAATAAAACTAAGGAAAAGTTAAAGCTCATTTCAACTTTCTTTGAAACTATATGCAGACCATAGTTATTTAGCAGAATATTCCAAAAATTTTGTAAGCAACTAACAAAAGGAGAAGCAAACAATACACAAGACTAAGACGTACAAATATAAAACAAGAAACTAGCATAAAATGATTTAAGTTTACTGAGCAAACCTTCAAAATACATGAAAACTCCATCCTTTCGGCGCCAAGGCTTGCGCTGCCTGACAATGACAGCTGGCATCACCTTCTTACGAAGATCAGGCTTCCCCTTCTTCACAGTAGCCATCACCATATCTCCCACACATGCTGAAGGCAACCTGTTCAACCGACCCTTAATCCCCTTCACTGAAATGATATAGAGATTCTTTGCCCCAGTATTATCAGCACAATTCACTGTGGCTGCCACTGGCAGACCCAGTGACATCCGGAACTTATTACCTGCTGAGCCTCCTCGCCCTACAACCAGTAAAACAAACAAGAAAAAAAAATTGGAGTAAACCACACCAAGCAACTGGGGCAAGTTCTTTACATCAATTTTAATGAAGATTTACAATTTTCGAAATAGCATTTCTTTCAACTTTTTGTTGGGGAAAATTTCCAAGTCCATTTTATTTACAGTCCAGTTTCTAACAAACAAATGGAACATAAAACAGATTCATATATACATCCATATCATTACATTAGAGAAGTATCAGTTGATTGCTGATATTTCAAAATTCAGTTTCAATTCAAATAAATCATTTATGTAGATGCATAACAGAACCTTGGGGGAAAAACTCGTATTTTTATAAGGATGTATAGATAGATAATCATATATACACATATGAACATAAGTACAATAAAGATAGAGGAACAGACCTCGCTTCGACATTTCGGAGAGCTGAGTTGAGACTAGGGTTTTTGAGTCGATGTGATTTTTATAGTAAGGAGGGTTAAATCTAGGTTTGCGGTTAAATCTAGGGTTTGCGTTTGATCTGGGAAGATTCAACGATATAAGCCTTTCAAAGACTGTATTAACCGTCTTTTAGTTTAATACCGAAACGGAAAATTCAAAACAGTATTTTAAGATGTGGGCCGGTGAGATTTATAAATTTAAAAACTGGGCTGTTTATTAGGTAACCAACTTATGGGAGTTACGATTACAAAATTTATCATAAAATTACTACTCCCTCCTATTCATATTAAGTGTCTCTTTTTAGAGTTAAAAACTTATTAAGAAACAAAATGTCTTTTTATCCCTAATTAATTATTTCTCTCTCCACAATGGTCCATGGAAATTTACATATTAAATAGAGGGTAAACCCATCAATCTGCATAGAGATTCCAAAACACACTTTATATTGAATAAAATGAAAGCTCCAAAACGATTAACTTAATATGAATAGGAGGGGTATAAATTATAAAAGGATCACATTTATTACCCTCTCTAGAAAAAAATCACTAATACTTATTCATTGACAATCAAATAATTAACATAAACATTATCAATATATTATTTTCCTATTATGATTGTGTATTTGATTATAAGAATTTATTGTACTTATATTACATTTCCTAGTTGAAGTTTAAAAAAACACTATTCATTTTTAATTTAAACTTTAAAATATCTCAAATTAAATATTAAATTTGATATTTTTACTTTAGTATTTTTGTTCATCTTGAACTTTTTCTTTTAGCAAGTTACATAATCAGAAATAAATTTTTATTTTAAAATTAAAAAGTGACATGATACTACTACTTTTTTTTACCAGTATCACAGAACATTAGTGGTTATGAAAATATAAATTTTAGCATAAAAATAAATAAAAATAAAATAAAAGATGTTTGAAAGGTTATAATTGCTCTAAATATAAAAATGAACCATAAAGTTTAAAGTTTTTTATCCCAAATGATTTTTATTATTTTAAAAATTATTATTCTTATCATGTGAGACAAAAAAAGGAGAATGCGACTTGCAAACATAAATGTCAATAATGCTAAAAAACCACTTAAGCCAATCAATACATTAAATAATGAAAAGCATTACTAAAGGGAAGTCAATTGTTTCTACCAATACTAGTGTTGTAGACTTAAATTTTGACATCTCACCTCTTATTTAAAGTCAATTAACTTACTTAATATCAATTAACTTTAAAATTAAATAAGCTGTCTCTAGTACTTAAATTTAAATTAATTCTAAATTAAATATGCAAAAGGGGGAGCAGAGCCAATCAATACATTACATAATGAAAAGCTTACTAAAGGGAAGTCAATTGTTTCTACCAATACCAGTCTTGTAGGGTAGTATAATGCAATTTCCACAATAAAACCATTGACATCTCCAGATGAAATTCTGACAATACAAAAAGAGGTATGGTATCTATGCCTTGTCATATGTGCACCCCATCTGACATGCATTTAAACCACATTTAGCTACAACAGAGTATCTACCTATTTCCTCAAAGCTGTCTATTATATGATATTAAAAACCATGATCTACCAGCATGGATGTAAATCGAGCCTCTAATACTTTAGAAAAGTACCAAAATATGCATAGTTTCTCTAATTTCTTTCAAAAGTTTGCCTCTTTGTCGGTCAACTGAGAATTCAATAGCTGGATCTACTTCCTGTTCCATAGAATGGGAGCAAAAATGAGAATCCAGATTTTCTTGATAAAAAAAATATCCAGGAAACTATCTACATTTGATAGGCGAACATAGATATATGAATAAGCTTGAAGTTAATGGGATTGTTCCAAGTAAAATGATCAATGCATAATGTATATATATTTGAAGACTGGCTGAAGTATCATGTATTCTAACCAAATGACCATCCGTCTTTGTCCAAAGGTCCCAAGTTAGCCATCCAGTGGCGCACATGTATCGTAAATATATCAGTACCAAAGAATAAACAGATAGCATACTAGTTGAGATTAATGCACCCTACTTTTCTATTAAAAATATAACACAGATGATTTAAACATTAAACTCATTTTATAAAAAGTATTAGAGTTCTTCTGATTAAAACATCTGTTCCCAGTCGCATAGTTTCTCTACGCAAAGGTAGTAAAGAGTATTTTCTGAAATTAAATTATATTGCTGTAAGCATTCTCTTGACCATTGCTACACATGCCAAATTCCACTAAAGTGCATTGTCAGTTATTTAGACTGGCTCCATGAATAAGCCACAACAACTTTCCTCAAGTGTCCTTTGAACTCTTAATAAAATGGGATTTTACAAAAAGTTTGGCTAATAGCCTAATACAGGCAGAATTTCCCAGAAATTAAAGGTTTTCTCTTGAAAGGATTTCCCATTGCCATACCATCTTTCAGGAGCAGGAGGAAGAGAATTACTAAAAAGTTCTAGGTTGCCGGCTCCAACAAAAGCGTGGTCAGAAAATGTGATATAAAAACTAGATATGATCTTATTAAGATTCTCAAATTTTAAGTAGCTTTGAAGCATGCGGAATGCTAAGGTCATATTGGATTGGAAGGCATGGGCAACTTGGAGATCGGAAACCAGCGCCGGCAGCTATGAGAGTAATTGCCAAAGTAGGTAGCTAGGACAATTGTACTTGCACTATAAATTATGAACAAGGTACATTATGGAAAAGACTTACTCTTTCGACGCTTGAATTTGCAGAATTTGCTTCCACAGCGACACTGGAAGGCCTTTACAGGATGACTAGTATCACCAAAGTCAATACCATAGTCCTGCATTTTATACATCATTAGTTATAGCTGCTTTACAGTTACGCTCATTCTATGGAAGTTGGATATGCACACCAATTATGTATACCTAACTGTAATATGTTCCCAACTTTATTAATATAATGTTTTCCCTTTTTTATTGGGGAAAAGTTTTTGGTTTCCTCTCACATACAGGTTCAGATTCTACTTACCCAAGTTAATTCTTCTAAAGCATTCACTTCTCTTGCTGTGAAAAATGCAAGCTGTAGGTAAGAAAAACAATCAAAACCTTACTGTCTTACTACAGATGCAATCCATTTGAAAAAGAGAATAACATGTATAAATAGATAACAGTAAAGTTTGCTAAACTCTTACATGGTAATAGTGATGATCTGGTGTTTCTACTTCAACTGGAATCTCAACCATGTTAGCGTCCCTGCATCTAATCAATGAAAATTACAATTTAGACTAAATTCCACTAAAGCAAAAATAAAATTTCCACTTGTAGGACATGATAGGATAATTTTCTTTGTGCTGTTGTGAAAGGTTCTTCGCTAAATTGGCCATGATGGACATTTTCCTTTTAGTACCAAGCAGAGAATACATTTTCTGAAGCAAATTTAATTAAGAGAACAAACCCCATTATCAGTGTATAACCAAGCATTTGATGGTTAAGGGAAAAGTTTTGACAAATGGATAATCATGGAAAAGCAGTACCTATGATTTATGAACCTTGCAACATTTCCATAAGACGTTGCATCCAAACAAAGGGCCTCTTCATCCTTCAAGACACCCTCTGAACCCCAGTCTGCATCCAATAACACAGGGTATGTGTGCCTCTCACCAGTACTTTGCTTGTTTCGCTCATCCAACTCTGTGTTGGTCACTATTTCCCCCACATATTCACAGATGAAAGTGCCTTTAGGCAAGTCCCCAAGCGTTCTAAGACCCCAACCTTTTCCTTCAAGTGTCATAAACACCTGAAACATTGAGGTAATAAATTTAGCAAGTTGCACAAGCAGGAATTGTGTTTCCAACTTTCCATGCCTAATACATGAAAGGATTTTAATTAATTAATGCACTAATATTGAACCTTATTAAAAAAGAGCTATATTAAGCTGAAATTTTGAACCAAAAAGAAAAAAAATTGACCTGTAAATTTGCTGTTATGCCTCGCTGAACAACACGATTTCCACAATTCTTACTGCAACCGCACTTGTACCAGCACTCTTTTATAAATTTCCTTACTATATGGCCATTGCATGTGTTTGAAAATCTGTTATCTGTGGACCTTTGAAGCGGGCAATCTTTACAGTAGAAGAGGTTCTGCTCATGATTTTGATTCATCGATAAACATTTCTGAAGAAAGTCATCCTTAACTAACCCCTGTGGTGTGTAAGCAAACTCACCCCCAGTTTCACGGGCACAAGCACAAGGGATTTCTAATGACGTACAATCTCCAATGCAGTTTGAACAACAATTTTCATCTGATATGCGGGCAAGAAGAAACTTCACATATGCATTCCGGTATGTAATGTTTTTCGGAATGTAGTAAAAGGTAGGCTGACACTCATTGTTTATTTCATTTACCAAAGATATTTTGTGGATTTCTTCACCTCTGGTTATGTCATCCACATAATAAGAGGCATTCAGTAGTTCAGGTGAGGTGCCTTGCTTCTGAACAATCTCCATACTGCTTGAATTTTTTGATCCATATCCTTCTGTTGTAATGGGACTTCCAGCATAACCATCCCCATTCCCTTTTAAGCTTGTAATGTAGTTAAAAACATTTGCAACCTGAAATCTTGGTATATGAGGTTTGACCTGAAATTTGACAGACCCAATTGAGAAGTTTGAGGGAATGCAGAAGTTTCCCTTCGTATCTAACCTTCCATCTGAGACAGCTAGTTGATTGGATTTCTTCATTACATCAAGAGTTGGTGGTACATTCATAGGGCTTACTTGCTCACCATCAGTAGTTATGGTGCCTGCTGCCAAGAAACATTCACATACATCCTTCATCACCTTCAACAAAGAGAAATTAGGGTCTGTAATTCTATATGATCTAAGGCATTTTTCCTCCACTGCCTTAAAAACAGCATCCAGACTTGGAATGTGAAAATTTGATTGCAGGGGCGAGTTACAGATCACAGAAATCTTAACCTCTCCCTTAAGAGAGCTAGCAAGTTCAATTTGTGATTGTACAGCATCATCCTTACCCTCTTCATTCAAATGGTCAGAATCCATAATCTCCAAATCATAACACTTTTCATTTGAAGAACCAGCTTTACATGACAGTTGGAGGGGAGCCACACACAAAGAAGTTACTGATTATAAATGTAAATGTTAATCATAACTACGTTATTTGTATATACAGTAGGTCAAATCAAACAAGGCAGCCATATGTAAATTTGAAAAGGTTTTGACATTCCTTCGTGACTGAAATATGAAGAAATGTGGGGTGTTCACTTAAAAGAGGATTATAATCAAGTTGTGCTTCAGCCACTCCAATGCAGAAATTCAACGCCAAGAACAAGAGAAAGCAATTAGACAAATCTCGCTTTCGTAAGCAGTTTTGCAAGAAAAAACAAAGCCATGAGATTTTTATTTTTATTTTTATTTTATTTTGCTAGTTTTAAAACATAATTTAAACATACACTCAACCTTTGCCGCCAAGGTTTGAAACCGCACCCTCTTGATACACAAGGGATAGGGATAACCATTGGGCCAAGACCCTTTGGTTAAAGCCATGATATTTGGTTTTCTCAGGCATAAGAGAAGATACTGAAATAGGTAAAGTTTAGGCCTTCGACTTACCTCTTGTGCTTATTTTACTTTTCTTATCGTAACAGTAAGAATTAGCTTTTGGACTGGCCCTTAACAAGACTCTTTGTAAAAGTCCCCAGGAAACTTTTTCTTTCAATTGAAACCAAAATTGATTTGCTTCTATACTCTCCTTTTTTTTCTTTGTGCTATTCTTGTTATCAAAATTCACCCACCTCTTCCAATTTTAAACACATGTATGCTTGTAGAAATATATGCACATATACAATTATATGTACATACATGATTCATCATATAAAGAACTATATAAATATATGGATCCGAACAAAATAAATTATGCAAATATATTTGCACACTTTTATGTTCATTTATAGACGAGGAACTAGTCCAACCACAAGCCAAACTGGACTCTTGACTACACCAAAAAGCTCGGGTACATATCCCACAGATAACAGACATTTACAATCACGTTGGCATGGGTGGCTTTAGGAGGATTATTACTCTTAATAGGCGTCGAACCCTCAACCCTAGACTCACTAAAAACTATAAAGAGGAATTACCAAACATAAATTAGTCATTTTATACACTTGAGTAACAAATCGGACTTATTATCACTTTTGAATGATAATCATCATACACCTTTGTACTTTTTACCTTTATTTATCAAGTGAGATAGCATCAAAACGTAAATTTGATTTTTGTTATTGTTTAAAATACTTTTGGAAGTCGTTAGCCTTTTATGATAAGTAGCATCTAGTCCAGTTCTACCTAGCATAGAGTGAAAAATGATTTCAAGAAACAGGTATTTCATATTAAATATTACTTGCATACATATTTTCACAATTAATAAGCACTATATGAGAAGAGAGAGAAAGAGAGACTTACGGTTATGCTCCGCATTTAAATGTATCAATTCTAAGCACTTCGAATCATGTTCTTTAGCATCTGAACGATGTTCGTGTGATGATTCATCCTCATCTACTGAATTTAGATAAGGTACAAATAACTAGCTAGTAAGTAGTCAGAATGCAAATGAAACTATAGAAGATCAAAAATTTTTTGGACATTACTACTAAAGATCAATATTACATTCTGGGATCAATATTAATAGAGAGAGACTTACGTATATCATCAGCAACTAGATCAATCAATTCTGGGAACATTGGGACATGTTCTTTAGCATCTGAACAATGTCTATTAGGAAAATCATCCTCATCCAAGGGACTTGCATGAGCTACAAAAATAACTTAATAGTCACAACCAAGAAATGTGACTACTGATGATAAATATTTATAATAAAATATATATATATCATAAAAAATTCTGGACACTTGTCTGACTCAGAAAGATTATAAAGTTTCGAAACATTGAAGGAAACGAGAACATAAAGACTGTTTACAAAGAAAGGAAGAAAGAGACGATGATCAAGTTATGGTTTTTCTTAGTGAAACCTGTAAAATCAAGTAAGCAATCAAACTTATTGGTATTACCTATCAATTATGCTTTCAAGTGCACGATCTACCACTCAGGCAAAATATTGGTAGAAGCCAAACAACACAATGAGTATTGGGTAACACAGAAAAGACAGAACAACAGTAAAATTAAAGCATTTCTGATCTGGAGAGAAGGACAAGGACTACTGCTAATTCATATTATAATATAATATGATTTTAATCATTCTATATATATATATATATATATTCCTTGATAGAAGTTATAGTTACAGTATTCATGTCAGTAGATTCATGATAAAATAATAGACTTTGTATTTATGTAATTAAATTATTTAGATTATAAAATTTGGACCTTTTTCTAGCATTGATAAAGTTAAGCCACTGTTTTTCTAATGAGTTTTGGAACCTTGACTTAATATGTGATATATATATATATATATATATATATAACAATTGCATGTCCCTGCATTAGTTAAGTAACATATATATGTATATCAAGTTTCATGATGCATCTTAGTGTTAGTATTACAGGATGGGTCTGGAATTAATAAAAAGAATTATTATTATATATATACTTTTAAACTAATGATTATTAATGTATGTTAAATATTATAATTGGTACATGTTAAATATATTGTATTATATTAACTAATAAGTTATATTGAGATTCTTGCATATTAATTCAACTGATCATTTTTCTCTTAAAAGTTATAAAATTTAGTTAATAATAAATTTATCAGGATCGTATTATTGATGATTAGTGTTGTAATAAAATTTGTTTTATTTTAATGTATTAGATCGGATTGAAGGAGACTTGCATAATTTTATTTAAAATTTCTGGGAGGTACGGATTTCGTACTTTTTCAACGAGACTCTTTTAATTTTAATTCGTTCGTTTTGCTACACATTTAGAAATTTGGTATTACCTCTCACGATTATTACTTGTCAAATTTATCGTGTTAATTTCATTTTGGCGTTGATATTAGATGTAAAATTCCAAATTTTACGAATAAAAATTTAATTTTCTCGAAATATTTTTTTCAAAATTATGGTGTGGATTTGAGATAATGTTATAGTTGTGGGTAATATTTATAAATTTTGAAAAGTATGCAAGTTGTTGTATAATATTCGATTGGTCGGGGAATATTCTTTTTGTCGGGAAATATTCGTACGACGGTACAATCATTGGTGGACCCCACAACGAAATTATTGTCGAATTGAGAAAACAACAAAAATATTTTTATGAAAATAACAGCGGAAGTTTTACCGTTAAAATTGTTAAACTACTCGGTAAGTAAAATACGATAATACGCGCGTTACATTAGTAGTAGCACTGCGGTATTGATTATTGATGCTTACGTGAGAAGTCACCCGTTTTATTCAATTATTGCTACGATGATTTGTTGCATAAGATCTCACGTTATTTGATTCAATTATTGTCGATATTCTATATATTATTAAATCAATAATTGAGATTTATTAAAGTTATTAATATTATTATTTACAATATTAACGATGTCTGTAAGTTACATCGAGGAGAGGTTTGGTCATCTAATAAATAGCTAATAGGAGAAATCCTTATTGGAAAGCCCCTCTTTCCAGAAGCGACACGGTCGATTAATATTGTGAATTATAATAATGATGATAA
Source organism: Panax quinquefolius (assembly GCA_020205615.1). Classification (NCBI taxonomy): domain Eukaryota; kingdom Viridiplantae; phylum Streptophyta; class Magnoliopsida; order Apiales; family Araliaceae; genus Panax; species Panax quinquefolius. The sequence continues at coordinate 113,106,814 of CM035171.1, read as the reverse complement.
ATTTTGTTTTATTATTATTATAAATGTAATAAAACAAAAAACTTTTTATATAAAATGTAATACTTTTTATAAAGTTTTGTTTTATTTGATTATAAATAGAATATATTATATTTTATTATTATCATAGTGTTTCAGATAAGGCTCAAGATAGTGTTTTGTATAGTAAAATCTTTTTATATAAAATGAATACTTTTATAAAGTTATTTGTTTTATTAGATTTTAAATAAAATATATTATATTTTATTATGCATAGTGTTTCAGATAAGTACTGCGTAGTGTTTGCGTAGTAAAAAAAACTTTTTATATAAAAGCAGAATACTTTTTATAAAGTTTTGTTTTATTTGATTATAAATAGAATATATTATATTTTATTCATAGATAATACAAAGATAAAGATCATTTTCATTCTCCTATAAATAAGATGCTTAATTAGAATTGAAAATCAGACCAGAAATTCAGAGAATTCTTCTTCTATAATCTTAAGCGTATTTCTTTAGAGTTTAAGAAAGCTTTGAGCGTAGAAAATAGTGCAAGTTTTCTTCAAGTATATCTCCGCCCTACCGTCGGAATACTTTTCTTTTTAAGGTAAGGGATATTATTATTATAGTAAGGGGTATTATTCTTTCGTATTCATGAAGAGAGTTATTTTCTTTCAATACTCGTAAGGGTTGTTATTCCATTCTTTATTATTATGTTGGAATAATTTGTCTATGCGAAGTACCGCATACATGGTGAAATTCTTCTGTTATTTCATTCTTTATTATTTTGTTGGAATAACCTGTCTATGTGGTCTATCGCATGCCTGGTGAATTATGTTGTTCTTTCATTCTTTATTATTCTGTTGGAATATCACATGCATGAGGATTACGCGTGAAATTGGTTCCATTCTTTATTATTCATTGGAATATCCATGCTGCATGCGGATTACGCATGACACTGGTTCCATTCTTTATTATTCTCGTTGGAATATCTCGTATACATGCGTGTTACGCATGTCCCTAGTTCCATTCTTTATTATTCATTTGAATAACCTTTATGCATGCGGATTACGCACGCTGGTGAATTCTTCGTTATTTCATTCTTTATTATTACATTGGAATAATTTGTCTCACGTGGATTATCGTGATAGCGGCAAAAAATCCATTTTGCGGTTTCATATATTCTATTATACTCGGTTGGTTAAAGTTTTTGGCTTCTATACTCCATGAAATTAGTAGAATATCCCGGATATTTGTGTTTCATCCAAAGATCTTTTCATGGAAATATTCTTCCGAGCATTCTTGAATTTTACTCCACAAAGCGATGATCATGTTGACAATTTGGACGTTATTGGTTCTGGATAAATTAATTTATAAATCTTTAAAATTTATTCTTGAACTTGTTTTATTGAATTGTCATCATCCTCGTGCTTATATTATGTTGAAAGTCATATGTGGCCTCAGTAGTGCGTAGATGGACTTGGTATGATTATGACTGAGGATTATTGGTATAATCGCTTAATAGTAATGTTACAAATGATGTGGAAAAAGTCCTCATTGATTCGTAGTGCATTGATGGACGAGTTTTTGGTATGATTATGGCTATGGATTCTCTTGACGAGGTGCAAAGATGAATTGTTTTATGGCATGATCGTAATGGCTGATGAAAACACGATTATCTTTGGCCCGTAGTGCATGGATAATTCTTGGTCATGATACTAAAGAATATCCTTGGCCTGTAGTGCAGGGATGATTTAATGATGTGGATTATTTATTGAGTTGAGTCTCAGCGATAAAATTGTTGATAAATCTTTTAAATCATAGAAGATAATAGATTTTATTCTCTACTTGACTCTTCTAATAGATTGCTTGTTCCATTGTAGTTAAACTTGATGTTTGTTATATCAGATCGGTTTAACACTTTGTTGAAGGCTAATGATAATTTATTCGCATTATCTTAGTCATAATATTTCTTACGGGCTAGTTGAGCTCACCCTTTTTCTTTCACCTGCTTTCTTCGTGAAATGAGAATATAAATTGGACGAGTGAGGAGCGGATTGACAAATTCGGATGGTTGTTTTAGTAGTCCCTCACTATTCTATAAAATAGTGTGACAATAAATGTAATGAGGACTCCATTGAGTGTGGATATTATCAGATGACAATATTCTTATTAAAACTCTTAGATTATGTTTTGTCATATTTTACCACATCGTTGTATAATTAAGTTGTATTTGAATTTTGTACCATGTATTTGGCGACTCAAGATGGGTGATGTATACCTATTTTGGGGGCGTTACATTAGAACTCTTATTTGTACTCTTTGAACTAGTTAATCATGTCAATATGTTTTGGAGACTTTATTCGTTTCTATCATTATTCGTATATTTTCGTTAACATTCGGGGACTTGTTTTGATCATTGATATCTTGTGATAATTAAGTACGTTCGTATTTGATAATTCGATATCATTTAAAAATGGTCATGTAAGCCTTATGATTTGAACCCCTTTTTGGCTTACATTTTGTAGTTTGATTCTTACGGTATACTTGAACTAACCACCTGTGAGGATACCACAGGCATGTCCTCTTGACACAAAGGCATGACACCTTCCGTGGCAGTGTGATCAGTCCACGGCGTATCCTTTTGTTTTATATGTTGCTCTGAGTGTGAGCTTTGGCCATTTGATATATTTGTTCAGGATACGTATGGGTCGACCAGTATTTGATTTGATTTGATTTGATTCGGTTGGCGGATTAGTAACGTATGTGTCGTGCCTACTATCCGTTTTGATTTGCATACAGCATGGTACCGATGTATTTTGTTAGCCTTTGGCTATTTGTATTTGAACGTATTTGAGCTCAGTATGAAATTGTTACCTTATAACCATTTGATTCAGCCTAATTTTGTTTGGAATTCTTTTGACTATAATTTTCAATTTGACAGTGTTAATCATTTGTACATTGTCTCACCACTTTCGATATATTCATATTTGGTTCGTAGTCTGTATTGTTCGTAGTTTGTATTTGTTCGTTCATTCAGTTCTTTTGGTACATATATAAATTGTTTTATATTTATGCATCTTTATATCCGTATTGGGCAATTGGCTCATGGTGTATTTTTCTTCCGGCATGTTTGTAGGGGTGATACAGGACTAGTGTGATAAAGAGAGTTGCCTTTGACCATCTAGGTTAATTCGATTTTAGGTTTTGATTATTTTGACTCTGTTTGGAGAATTGTATTGAGTATTTCATTAATGGATATCATTCTTAAATATTTTAAAGTCATTAGTGCTATGTTTAATTATTTTGGAGTTTGTTGTGATTTGCACGTGACCTCCCTTTCCTATTCGAGAAGGGGGTGTTGCATAAAATATACTAACAAGTATTACAAATAATTGATATGTTGTAGTAAGAAAATATTAATCAAATCCATAATATATGCACTCCAATGCCTGCAAAGTGCATCTCAATTTAATGCATATCCATAAATGGATATTAGTTTTAAAGATTTATATGTGTGCCTCTTAAAATTAAATACGGGATCTTGCTTCTTATGGCTATCATCAGTTATTAGTAGAGATAACTATTTTGGACAAAAGAAAATTTTATTTGCTTGAAGGGAGAGTACATGGAGAGAAGACATGAAATCCTCCAAAAGACAAGGGAGTAATGGGTTTGTTATAAACGAATCTACATATTTAACATGAAACTTAAGTGGCTCAAGTTAGACGCAAACAGGTTGAGATTAAACGGTTAACTTTTTAAATTAGGATTATATCAAGATAAATAGGATTTTCACCAATACGGCATTATAAATTGTCTTGGATATACAAGTATAAATTTCCAAATATTCAAGTATATATTGTTTCGTTTTATTAAATGAGTTGTGCTAAATGATTATGTTGTTAGTTGGTGAACGCTTATGTCATGATACACAACCTGTCATGAAACGGGTCGACACATTTAACACAATTAACAAGGAGGTCAATGATAGGATTGAGAGTCTTGACATGATTAGTTGTTAGTGTTGAAATGTATACTCTGATAACTATGACAAAATAAAACCAAACCATCTTAATACGGCACGGTTTACAACCCTAGATATGCAGTACATAACAAAAAATAGGATATAGAATATTGATTAAGAGGATTTTGCAATGAGCTATGCCACCCAAACCAAGTGAAGGTAGTCACGTCCTTCCCTCTACAAAGCACCTGAGATGACAGGATCACACTGGAGGTATGGTGAGGGTGTACCTAGTTAGGCTCTAGATCTTTCCCCCTAAAAGACTTGTTGCTCCTACTAATCAATCCATACCAAGCTTGTAGTTTATATTAAATATTCTTTTATGACAGGTAAATTTAATATATTTGTTAACATTTTGAATAAAACTTAATGACAATTTCCAAGAAATTTGTGCTGCAATTTTTTATATTTTATTTTCGGGGGTTGGGGAGGATTGATGTGGGGGAGGGAGGAACATACCTGGAAGGATGATAGCAAGAGGAACCTCATGGTGTGGCAGCTCATCAGCAAATTGCATGGCTTCATGAAGTCCTCCATTATGGTAATCAAGTTTTTCTTTCATGGAATAAAGAACATCGGGCATGGTCTTCAGCTCTGTTGACAGAACAAGATTGCTGCCTCCCACATAAGTCAACCTTTTCTTACTCCTCCTGTGTTGAAGAGATAAAGATGTCTCATCACTGTCTTTCAGGTGCGTCTGAGGTAATTGTGGACTAGAGTCACTAGATTCAGAGTTTTCATCATCAGAAAGCAAAGAAGATGGATTTCTTCGACCCAATACTGAACAATAATGTGGAGAAACGGATTTCTTTCCTTTTTCATTATAGTCCAGGGGAGAATCAGTCATGGGGCCAGTCCTTTGGATAGATTTGGCCACTTTCTGCTGGCAGGAAGATTGAAACACTTGAGCCTCCTCCCTACACTGCGGTATTAAGCGAGTTCCATCGAAGCTTGTGCTGGAGTCAACAACAGGGGAAAAAGGCGTTCTGCTTCTCAATCTATATTTTTTCACTGGCGGTTCACATTCTTCAGGTTCATCTCGCAACAAGGACTCTTGCTTTGTCAATTCCTCTCTCTGTAACCCAAAAAGATGCGAGGAAAACAATATTTTGTAAACAATGAAGAAGTTTGAAAAACAAAGAGTCCATGTGTAAGAGAGCAGATACTCAAGCATACAAAGAAAATCACAACTCTTTGCCACAAAAGGTTAATGAGAGACTTCGACCAATATAACAACAGAGCACAAGTAACTAAACTAAGTGAACAGAAGTCCACTTATCAAAAAAATATATATATGCAATATTAAACAAAACAATGTACCTCATGGTTCTCACTCTCAAAAATAGCATCTATAAGAACACTGTAGTTTTCATCTTCAATGTACTTCCAGTTTTTGTCATACAAATCCAGCAAATTTTTCAGCACCAGTTTTACAGTTCCCTCGGCAATGCCATATTTTTTCATTTCCTTGCAGGCCTTTGCAATTTTAGAATTTGGTGCCATAACTACTATGGAGTTCTGGAAGACTGGATCAACTCAGTGCTACAAGCAAAGTTCCTTACCCTAACAAAGTGAGAACCTAAAAATAAGGATGGTACCTGCATAATGGAGAGAGTGGAAATAGCCAATTAATGAAGGTATTACGACACTAGGCTCGACTCTTAACAGTCAAGAGAACTCATGGATTCATAGCAAATCAAGGTAAGCCCAAAAGTTTTTTCTCTACTAAACTCATTCAGTTAAAAGTGACAGATAAGCAACTCCAAATAGTTTTTTAAAACATTTGGCTTTGAAAAAGAAAATGAAACAAAATCCAAGCTGCAAATTTCAACATATTCAAAATTTATACATTTATTAAGACGGTTTAAAATTACAAGTTACAATAGTATAAGCTAAAAGCTGCATAACTGATAAGCTTGAAGGTGTTTATGTTCAATCACTACCTCATAACAGAAAGAAGTTTAAAACAAAGTACTTTAAAAGCAAAAAACAGTAAATGAAAGAAAACCATAAAAAAGTAAAGGAAAGGAAAAGAAAAGAAAAATAAATTACTCCCTCCGTCCCAAATTATCTGTTGTTCTAGAGTTTCACACAGATACCAATATGTGTGATAAAAATACTAAAATACCCTTATTGGTGGAAATATGAAAAAATGTGTTTAAAAAAGAGTGCATGAAATAGTCTTTAGAGAGAGGAAGAGAGAGGAAGAGAGAGAAAGTATGAGTGCATTAAATAGACAAAAAGTCTACAGAGAGAGAAAGTATGAGTGCATATATATGTGTGGAGAGAGGAAGAGAGAAAGTATGAGTGCATTAAATAGACAAATAGTTTGCAGAGAGAGAAAGTATGAGTGCATATATATGTGGAGAGAGGATGAGAGTAATGACTATCAGCAATTACGGTAAAGGGGCAAACTTGGAAAATAAAGGGAAAAAATGCATTGAAATCTTGAAAAAACAGATATTATGGGACAATTTTTTTTTGCTAAAACAGCTTATAATTTGGTACAGAGGGAGTGCAAAACATGGTGGAATATTATAAGATCGTGATTGACTCAAAATGAGATGATTAATTAAAAGTTATGAAACAAAAATGAGTAAAATATGTTGCTATATTTTGGTTCAACAGACTAAAATTAAAGTAATTCATGTCAATTTTAAATTTGAAAATATAGTTAATTTCAAAAAAGTAATGATCTTCCCAGTAGAAAGTAGAAACCAATAACTTACAAATACATATAAATATATGCATATATGAAATGATAGCTCATTATTTACACCCAAACGTGAAAATGAACCCAGTACATCACAAGCCAAACCCCCAAATAGCACAATAAGCAGTCTTAGCAAAATAAACAAACAAAAACAGAGCAAAAACAGATAAAAAGTTCATATTATTAAATTCTAGCTAAACCCCAGATATGTAACTTCATATATTTTACCAATGTGTGTGTCACAATATACGATTCCACGTACATGTAGTACATTTTAATAATACGAGTAACTGATCTAGAAATGCAAGGGAAATTGAATAAATGAAATCACTCCATAAAAGGGAGAAAACTTAAACCCTAATAACCTACTAGGGTTTTTTTGCAAGTTTTGAGTCCAGATTTGATTCACAAATTACCACTTCTTGCAGGAAGAAGATATGAACATGGAGAACTTACCTTCTAGAATCACATAAAAACCTTTCTTGGGGCTCAAGAAAACATTTGAAATTGCACATTGATTTTCATCTTTTGAGGATAGGAGAGAGAAGGTGACTAGAGAGAAAAGTTTGAAAGAAAGACAGAGTGAAATGAAGAGTGGGTACATCATATACTCATAAAGGAATTAATATTTTCACAATAAAATATTATATTATATTTTATTTAATTGAATTTTGGGTTAGATGATATATTTAATAATTTTAAAATAAAATATACTCTCATAATAAGGAAATATTACCATAATTAAGATGTGACCAAGTAATTTTAAGATTTTAGTTTTAATAATTTAACTCAACTTAAATTTAAGTATTTATTAGGACTGTCAATGCCTCAATGGGACGGTTAAGTCCGAAACTCAATTGTTCAATTCGTTAAAAACTTGTTTCAAATTAATTTGAAAGTGAGTTGGACTGAGTTTAAACAAAAATTGAAACCCAAAGTTAAATTTGGATAGAGTAAAGTCAGCGTTGTAGACCCAACTCGAAAATATATAAATAAAATTTTAAAATATATATATATTAGGTAAAAATGGAGGTACACAGCCGTGTAACTTTTACATAAGTATACAACAAATAGAAAGTAATTACAAAAAAAATACATCAACCAAATATTTACAAAAAGATTGTACATATTACAAAAATAGTACAATTCACATTAATAAGGAAACCTAAAATCAAGGACAAATAATTGTCATACTTAATAATTCAAATTTAAATATTTGGATCTAACAACAACAACAAATTCAAATTCAAAATAATAATTCAAATTTAAATATTCAAATTTAAATCTTCATCTCCCTCACATACACTTTGAAATAATACACCGTCGCTACACCTCACATACTCGACGCTACACCGTCGCGAATCTCCGTTGTCCAAAATGCCAATAAGAATAAGAAGATTCTCCCTACAAAAAGTTTAAAAATAAATAAATGTAACTATTAATGTTCTGAAAAAAAATTTATAACTGTTTTGTTACTCGTAAATAATAAAATGGTTACCTTTGTATGAATGGTTGGCTACCAACTCAATCACATTTAAACGAAATTGGTAACTTAATAAAACGAAATTGGTAACCAAACTTTTATACCAAGGTAACTAAACTTTTATACCAAGATCACCAATTTATCTTCACACATGCATTATGAATTAGTTACCTTAAATTCGAAAGTTTGGCAACCAATTTGTATGAAGGTTTGGCTACCAATCAGACATATTATGCAAAATAATTTGGAAACTTAATAAAAGCGTAATTGGTTACCTTAAAATGAATGTTTGGCTACCAATTTGCATTATGAAAAAGCTGCAGAAACAGAAGCGATGGTAACGTCGTAAAAAGCAGGCTTTAGTGCAGAACGCTTCTTCCCTTCTCCTTAGTCTCCACACTCATCCTCGGTCCTTCATACTAAGCCGAGTCCATTGCACCATTTCAAGAATTACCAAAAAGTGGAAGTGGCCCATGGCCCATGGCCCATGGATAGTGGATCCATATTTTTTTGGGAAAAAAAGAGAGTAGATCTCGTATCTTGATAAAAATGAGAGCAGATCTCATCCCGAGTCGGTGCCCCTAATTCCCATCTCAGTTCCTCTCTCCTTTTACCTCTTAGATCTCAAGTCTCATCTGATCTCATATTTTCGTCTCGCCGACCACCATCTTCGCCTCAGTCTTTAGCCTCCGTTGTTCACGATCTCACCGTTCCACCGTCTCATGCTCTCTGTCTCTGGTATTGGTTTTTAATAAACTTTGTTTGCTGAGACTAGAGTTTCAGTTGGCCCAAATCCAATCAACTTATAATACATACTTATAATACATAATACTAGTCTCTCTTTCTCTACATATGGAACTTAATTTCGAGATTTTCGATAATTCGGATATTTCTTAATTCGGTTGATTTTTCGGATAATAAAAATAACCAGATTTTGTTATTCGGTTATAATTAAATGATCAATCCTAGGCACCAGTCCTTTGATCAGGGATCCCAATGTGTTGTTCCTTGAGCGGTGAAAATGTCAATTGATGTGTCGTTTCCCACCAACCCACATAGACGGGAGTGGTTAGCATGAAGTTAATTTTGATCAATTGATCAGTACAATATCGATACGTATGTCAAATGATCTCTCCTTCTGCGTATCAGCACTGTATTGATTAATTTATTAACTTATTATGAAGTTAATTTCATGATAACGAAATCTCACGATAGCCTTAACCTCGATGTGACACGCTGAAGGATGGGAACTAATTTTTTTTTTTTACTATAAAAGAGAGTGCTCCACAATAAGTGAAAGGTTAGACATTTTTACATTTAAAACCTTAAGATTAATATCAACCTCTCGATCTCATTTTACAAACACCTATGCAGACATTTGTGCAAGTCCGAAGGAATCGAGGCCCCACGTACACCCGAGGGCTAGGCCATCATCATATAACCTAAGTCCTAATTGTATAGTTTATCTTTTTAATCCATTTAGGATGACCTTTAATTCTTAGGGGGTGTATTTAATTAAGATTTTAAAGATTTTTTTTAGTGACAAATTTTTGTAGAGTTTGTGAATTTTAATGACTTTTAAAAACTTTAAAGACTTTTAAAATGACTTTTATAGACTCCATAAAATAAGTGACATATTTTAATAGAATTTTTACCAAGATTTTGATAAACTTTTGTATACTTCTAATATATCTTGCAGTTTATATTAATTGTTAATTAGCTCATGTGTACATCCTCTCCATCTTTTTTCATGAACTAGAAGAAATCTCATTATTTCATTAAATTATTGTGGCATAAGATTTTATATATGTTGAAAACATTCATATTATTCTACTCATTTCATGATAAATTTGGATACTCGGATACGAATAAAACTTTAGAAGCTACAGACGCAACACAAAAATTAAGCTCACTTTTCATTGAATTATATATACACGTTTTTTTTAGTAAGAATACCAAACTTTGTTTTTCACAAAATAATATGACAATGAAAATCTATATGATCAAAAGTCACAAAATTTCATACATGTGAGTAAATTGCCGCCAAGTTATAGAAAATTTACCAGAGAGATTTTTAGTCGTCAGTAAGCCACAGACAAAATTGCCAGAGAGATTTTATTTTTTTTAAATTATTAATACTTGTTAGTGAACCAAAACTGACCGTTAAAAAAATAATTATGCGACTTTTTAATTTATTTATGATGTTAGAAATTAATTAATTAAAATGCTACATAACTAATTTTTAACAAATGAATCGTTTATCATCTTTTAACTAATTTTTTTAATTTTGACGAGTTTTAAAATTTATCGAGATTCGTATATATCATATACTATATCTATATAATATAATATATATATATAATATAATATTAAAAATCAAAATTTCTTTGTTTGATTTTTCAAAGTCATAATGAGATATTCCTATAACAAAAGTTTATGTAGTTTATATAATTTTTAATAAATTTAGTTAAAAAAAAATTAAATGATTTATAATTTTAATAATTATATTTTCTAAAATTAGATTAATTTATATTTATTTTAAGTTAAAAATTTACCAGAGAGTTTTGCGACTTTTGAATTTTCCATAAAATCTCTCTGGCAATTTCTTTATTGGCAATTTGAATTTCCACATTTGTGTTTAATATTTGAAAGTCTTTAAAGATGAGGTCAAACTTTAGATATGGGTTGATAGTTATAATTTTTCTTCTAAAGTCGGTCAAACTCTGCCATGTAATATAAATCTGAAGAATCTATGATTTTTTGAATACCAAAATACTTTAATAGACTTTATAAAAGTCTCAATTTAATATCACATAACTTTTAAAGACATTACAAAAGTAGTAATTGAATGCCAATAAACTTTTATAAACTCTTTAAATGTCTTGATTGAATACAACCAAAATTTAAAAATCTTTAAAAAAATTTAAAAATCTTAATTAAATACACCCTTCTTAATTTATCCCATGAACTTGAGACTTTATGGTAAAATTGCTCTAACTAGAAATATTATCTATTGAGTTGTTTGTTAAAGAAATCTTAAAATAATATCTAAAAAGATATAAAGAATTTTGGATAAACATAACATGCAGTAAGACCCCGAAATTTTTAAATAAAAAGAATTTTCTTTATTTATTATTTTGAAATAGTAAGGGTAGATTTGATTAATGTGGTTAGTTATGGGTAAAATGCGCATAAATATTTGAATAAGCAAGTGGTGATAAAATATTCATTATTATTTGGAGAATATTCGTTTTGGTCGTGGAATATTAAATCTTTTGGAGAATATTAAATGCACCAGTAGCGATCTTTTGTGGGCCCCATAACGTAAAAGCGATTGGATGAAGAAAACGACAAATATAATTTGTTTATAAATAATTGGCGTAGTTATTCACCAATTATCTTGTTGGAATACCGGTGGTTAAAACACACTATCTCTGCGTTGTTGAGCAAGAGAGCTTGCAGTATTGCACCAATTATTGATTCTTACGTGAAGAAGCACTACTCAATAATTATTTACGGTAATTCTTATTCAATATTTTATTTTATTGATTCAATAATTGTTGTATTGATATTTTATATTCTTTGTTGTTTCAATAAATTGTCATTATACACGATATTTTCCATTATCAGATAATAATTCATATTATCCTGAATAATATTATTAGAAAACATTATTGGCAATGTCTAGAAAGTTACATCAAGGAGAGGTTTGGTCACCTAATGCTTGCCGCCAAGAAGGAGAAATTCTTATTGGAAAGCCCCTCTTTCTGAACTAGCGGCACAAGATCGATCTTGTGATTACGTAATATTATTTGTGAATAATTAATTCTTGATTTATATGATGAGGAAAATATTGATTTTATGTGGATATTGATGGAGAAATTTTTTAATGTGACAATTGTTGAAAATTAATATTTTATCTTTTTACGATAAAATAATTCATTTAAATATATTATTTTAATAATATATTAACGGTGATATTTTTATAATGAATGTGGGATATATGAGTATATGAGGAGGAAGAGTATTTTGTGGCATTAAATGTTTAACATATATTTTGTGTGTTGGTGGACACAATTATTCGTAGAAATTTGATTATAGCACGTAAAATCGCCTTGTTTATGGATTTGGTCAATTTCATTTGGAATTCGGAAAAATTTTCTGTAAAGTTGTAGAGAATTGAATTTCCTATAAAAATCGCGAGATTCGAATTTTCCGATAAAAGGGCTATTTATTATGAATTATTGAAGTTCAAGTTCAAATAATTGATTTTTGTAAGTTTTAATTATTTATTTTATGAAAAACGTTTTTATATTCCTTTTCTAGAAGGTTGGCATGGGAAATGTTAGGATCTGATTTCCAAAGAGGCGTAGGAAAATTTATTATTAATAATATATTATATTAAATTTTTCGCTTTTGTTCTAAGATTTTCCTATAAATAGGTCTTAGGTTAGAATTGAAAATCACACTTTAAGCTGAAGTTTTTCTCTCTATATTATCGAGCGTATTCTTGTGAGTATTTTGAGTATACTTTGAGTATTGCTATACGGGTGCAAGTTCAAGTCATAGCTTTATATCAGGTGTTTCAACTAAATCTTGTCTTTCGAGGTAAGGGATGTTATTTTCTTCTCAAATGATATTATTTCTTCAATATCATTATCTTTGAAATATTGGTTGGAACTTTTATCAAATTTGGAACTTTTTCATGTCGGGGTTACTATTCATGAGTTATTATTCACGAGTTCTTATTCATGAGTTCTTATTCACGAGTTCTATTTACTTAGTACTATTCATGAAGCGTGAAGATGTTTTTTATGAAATTTCTATCTTTTGGTGTGAGTTACTATTCACGATATCGACATTATTCACGATACTGACCACTATTCACGAATACGGCACTATTCATTTAAAAAATAAAATTTCTTCTTTTCGTCTAAAATATCTATTATGGATACTAGCTTTGATTGTATCCATGTTTTGATCATTCTTGAATTTTATTTCAGTATGATTATTTATGAAGTATTTTTGAACTCGGATTGTTTTAAAGTACGAATCCATAATACTTGTTCTTTTGTTTCCTTTGGATTCGCTTTTTTTTTGAAATATTTTTCATCATCCTCGGATCTAAATGATGATATTCTTGAATATCTTTGGCATGTAGTGCAAAGATGAATGATTTCTTGATGAATATCTTTGGCCCGTAGTGCAAAAGATGAGCAGTGTTGAGATGAACATGACCGAGCTAATTAATATCTTTGGCGCGTAGTGCAAAAGATGAGCAGTGTTTAGATGAACATGACCGGTGATGAATATCTTTGGCACTGTAGTGTAAAGATGAATATTTGATTCGGATATATATATATTGATTGATATTTGACGGGGATAAAATATCGACGATGAACTTTTAAATTCATATATAGAAGATAGTAGTTTGCATTATCTACTTAACTCTTCTAATGAATTGTTGTTTCATTGCGAGTTGTTGATTTAAAAGCCCGGTTGTCTATTGTATTCTATTAGATTTTTCCTGTTGAAGACTAACGATAATTTGTTGTATATTATCTTAGTCATAATATTCTTTCTTGGGCTAGTTGAGCTCACCCTTTTCCTTTTTGTTCCATTTTTCTTCTCGGGGAGGCGAGAATGTAGCGAGTCTTAGTCGGGGTATGGAATGAAGGTTCTAGAAAGAGTTGTTTAGTAGTTCTCACCATTTTTGTAAAATAATGTATCAATAATTATGATGGGGATTTATTTGCGTGTGGATATTGTCTATAAGACAATAATTGTATTTAAACTCACAGTATATATGTTGTCGTATTTTGCACGACAAATGTATTAATAAAGTTGTAGTTATTTCTGTACCATGTATTTGGTGACTCAGAATGGGTTGGATGGAATGGACCTATTTTGGGGGCGTCACAACATGAGTTTTTTGTTTGTTTATTTTCTTGTAAAAAGTTTAAGATGTTATCCGAATATTTTAAATAAAGATAATTATTCACTTTTTTTATTAAAAAAAATCTAAAGACTTATTGGATAAATACAATACATCAATACGTGAATTAGGTCTATGATATATTAGAACATATATGTCATCGATCTTTCTTCTTATATTCTGATGAAGGACTTTATTATCATGTGGTACCTCAACAGATAAACATAACAATATTTAAAAAGTTTGCCCCGACATTTTAATTGAAAATATTTTTTATATAAGAATGGAAACATGTTTTACAAAAAAAAAAGAAGTAAAATACATTGACATCCCCTATAGATAATCATAATAACACTCACAATCGCTCTAATTTTTCAAATAACAGTTAGTACCCCTCTAGTTTACAATATATAACATTCACTACCCCTAGTGTGGTTGACTAACTAATATCTAAAAATATTTTTAATATAATGTCTAATATATCCTTCAAGTCATAATGTTTAATATATCCACTAAATATAAATTTGTATATTATAATTTTTACTTAACTTGATCTAATTAATTAAATTATGAACTTGTGTAATAAATAACATAAATGTCAAAAATAATAAATATTCATTTTATCAGGAAAATAAAGTCTCACAATTTTTGCTAATTAAATTTCTCAAATATTAAAATTTATGTAATATACATTCATATATATATATATATATATATATATATATATATTTGTAATTAAAAGGTAAAAATTTAATACCCATAAAAGTTATAAATTATTGTCAAAAAAATTATAATTATTTTTCTCAAATATTAAAATTTATGTAAAATAAACTTATTATTACATAACAAATCTTATTATTCATAAAAAAAAGTATTAAAATTATATTAATAATTTTCTCAAATATTAAACTAAACATAAGTCACACTTGGGCATAATTATTTACAGTAAAAATGACAAATATTATTGCTCAAAAAAGAAAATATATTTAAAAAATCTTTTTACAAGATAGAGATAGTAATAAATATTATTTTTTATTTATTTAACATCACTTTGTGAAACAACACCAACTATATACTAAAAGCGTAATCAAAATCATAAACATTCCAAATTTTGACATATACTCTAACAAAATTTTACATATAAAAATCATAATATGAAACTAAAATTCAAATAATATTTTTGTCGTTAAACACCAAAAAACTAAACTATCTACACTCAATCACTTTAATTAAAACAACTCCATTAAAATATATTGTATTAGAAAGGATAATTAAATTATATATATATATATATATATATATATATATATATATATAGGAGCCTCTTCCATAGCAAGGTTCTTTATGAGTCTTTAGTAACACCCACTTTTGGACCGTTGATAAATTGAATAGATGGTGCGATTAACTTTTCTATTTGATGTTTAAAGACACAGTTGTTGTGCCTAATTATTTACCTGCATCTATTTCTATTTTAATAAGGAGGCCCACGTAAAATTAACTTGTCAAGATATTTATAAAAATGAATATTTATTATTAAAATAATCCCATTAAGAAGCTTGTATCGGCCACACACATTTTTTTTTTAAATTTTTTTTATTTCACCCTACGCAGATAGTATAGTTGATCTGGTGGCATTAAAATAATAAAATAATTAAGTAGTGCAGACAGTGATATGGCTGGTATTAAAAAATTGAAAAAAATAACCTAGTAAGATAAATTAATACTTTGGTATTAAAAATTGAAAAAATAACCGAATAAGAATAAATTTTGTCACTATTTGGTATTAAAAAATTGAAAAAATGATTTTATTCAAGCAATTCGCTGCTAAACAAATTCGAACTCGCAACCTCAAACTCCAAACACTTGTCATATGACCACCCAAGCACCACGGACCTAGCTGTTAATTTCAACCAAGAATATATCTTTATATTAAAACTTCACCATCCCCCAAAATCTATATTCTTGCATTATTATTATATTACGATTTATTATTATTAATAAGTCTATATAATACATATGGGGGTTTTCTATTTAGAAATAAGTTAATATCTATATTTATTATTATCATCTTTAATATTTTTTCTTATTTTTGTAATAATATCAATAAAAGGATTATTAATATATTAAAAATATCATTCTTTAATAAAATATAAATAATGATTTTATATTCATGTATTATTATTATTATATTCATGTATTACTATTATTAAAAATAATATTAATAATGATTTTTAATATTAATATAAATAATGTGATTATTAATATTAGTCAGAATAAAAATATCCATACAGTTCAACAAAATAGATAAAAATTTTTCATATTAATAATATGAAGTGGTTTTATGTGATTCAATAATATTCATATTACTAAGTTATGAATTTGAAAATCCCATAAAGTTCAACCAAATAGACATTCTTATTAATTAATATGTACATTAGATAACGTTGGATAAGTTCTATATCTCAGAGGCCGGAAGTAATGTGACGCCCCAAAAATAGGTATACATCACCCATTCTGAGTTGTCAATACATGGTACAGAAACAACTACAACTTTATTATTACAACAGTAAAACTGTGAGTTTGAATACAAATATTATCTTCTAGACAATATCTATACTCAAATAAATCCTCATCACATTTATTGATATATTATTTTACAAAAATGGTGAGAACACTAAACAACTCTCTCTAGAACTTTCATTCCATACCCAGGCACTCGTACTTTCGCTTATATTTCTCGCCTCCCGAGAAGAAAAATGGAACAAAAAGGAAAAGGGTGAGCTCAACTAGCCCAAGAAAGAATATTATGATTAAGATAATATACAACAAATTATCGTTAGTCTTCAACAGGAAAAATCTAATAGAATACAATAGACAACAAATTTTAAATCAATATTCGCAGTGAAATAATAATTCATTAGAAGAATTAAGTAGAGAATGCAACTACTATCTTCTATGTATGAATTTTAAAGTTCATCGCTTATCTTTTATCCTGTAACATCAATCAATATATATCTAGAATCAAATATTCATCTTTGCACTACTGTGCCAAAGATATTCATCATTGGTCATGTTCATCTAAACACTGTTCATCTTTTACACTACTACCAAAGATATTCATCGAAATCATTCATCTTTGCACTACTGAGCCAAAGATATTCCATAATATCATCATTTAAGACCGAGGATGATGAAACATATTTTTAAAGAAACGAATCCGGTGAAACAAAATGACAAGGATTAAGGATTAAGGATTCAGTACTTTGTTTTATCCACGTCCAAAATACCTCAAAAATAATCATAGTGGTGTAAAATTCAAGAATGATCAAAACATGGATATAATCAAAGCTAGTATCCGAATAGATATTTTTAGGCGAAGAGAAAATTTTATTTTTCTATGAATAGTCTAGTATTCAGTAAATAGTGTCAGATACGTGAATAAGGTCAGACACGTGAATAGTAACTCCGACACCAAATGTTCCAAATTTGATAAAAACTTCAGATCAATATTTCAGCATAATGATATTGAAGAAATAAAATTATTACGAAAAAAAATAATATCCCTTACCTCACAAAGACAGTACTTCTAGTTGAAACACCGGATATTGACTATAACTTGAACTTATACCGTATAGCAATACTCAAAGTATACTCAAAATACTCACAAGAATACGCTCGATAATATATAGAGAGAAAACTTCAATTTCTGGTGTGATTTTCAATTCTAACCTAAGCACCCTATTTATAGGAAAATGCTTAGAACACCAAAGCAGAAAATTTAATATAATAATATATTTATAAAATTTGTCTACGCCAACCTTTTAGAATCTGAAATCAGCAACCAAACACATGTAAAATGAGGCTCACACATCTAAAAAACGTTTTTCTTTTATAAAATAATTAAAACTTCCAAAAATCAATTATTTCGGAGCTTCGGAACTTCAATAATTTATAATAAATAGCTCTTTTATCAGAAAATTCGAATCTCGCGACTTTTTATAGGAAATTCAATTCTCTACAACTTTTCAGAAGAAAATTGTTCCAAATTCCAAACAGAAATTGACCGAAATCCACAAACAGACGATTTTACAGGCTATAATCAAATTTCAGTCAAGAAATGGGGTCCACCGACATGTTTAACACGTTTTAAACATTTATTGCAACAAAAAATACTCTTCCTCCTCGTATACTCATATATCCCACATTCGTTGTAAAAATATCACTATTATTATATTATTAAAATATAATATATTTAAATGAATTATTTTATCAAGAAAAAGATAAAATTTTAATTTTCAACAATTGTCACATAAAAATTTTCTCCATCTATATCCACATAAAATAAATATTTTCCTCATCATATGAATCAATAATTAATTATTCACAAATAATATTACAGAATCACAATATTGACAACCAGGCAGTTCTCAGGAAAGAGGGGGCTTTCCAATAAGGGGCTTTCCAATAAGGATCTCTCCTTACTGGTGCGCAATTAGGTGACCAAACCTCTTCTTAGACAGAACTTTCTAGACATTGCCAATAATGTTATCCAATAATATTATTCAGATAATATGAATTATTGCTCCGATAATGAAAAATATTGTGTAATGACAATTATTGAAACAACAAAGAATATAAAATATCAACGCAAAGAATCAATAAAATAAAATAACGAAGCAAGAATTACAGTAACCATTATTAAGTAGTGCCTTCTTACGTAAGAATCAATAATTGGCGCAATACAGGTAAGCTTCTTTGTGTTTTAACCACAAGTATTTTAACAAGATAATCTTGGTAATAACTACTGGCGTTATTTTTAAACAACTTATATTTGTCGCTTTTCTTCATCCAATCGCTTTCAGTTATGGGGCCCACATACGTCGGGCTGCCGTCGCATTTAATATTCCCCGACAGCGATTTAATATTCCACGACCAAACAAATATTCCCCGACAACAATGAATATTTTATAACCACTTGCTTATTTTGAAATATTTGCGTATTTTACCCATAACTATCCACATTAATCAAATCAACCCTTACTATTTCAAAATAATAAATAGAAAATTAAAGTTCATTAATAATAAGTTGGGGTCTTACAAGTAATCTTGCGGATTTCTTGTAGAGCTCCCATCTGACCTTGATAACGAAAGGCTGTGACATCTTCCAAGGACCACTTCTCTTAAGAAATATTACCATTGGCCCTAACGAAGCAAATTCAACATACTTGCATACAAAATGCCACGGTCACGAGTTGTTGTGTTGTTTTGGTTGAATCTTTAAAGTTCTGCGACAAGTGGGATTACATTTGGGCCACTCACGATCGGATTACCATTTCGCAAACAAAATGGTATCAAATGTACCACTGCATGTACAAAGTAGTTGGTTAATAATTTTTAATATTAAAGGACATTATAAAATTAAAATATTTTAAAACATAAACATACCGCAACTTTCTTAATTTCGAGTACATTTCATGTAACTTAATATACTTAGTGTCATTGTAGTGCGGGTCAATTATGGTAACCATCCAATCTTCAACTGCGAATAGGAACAAGACAAAATGGCGTTGATTGGTACTACACACTGGTATGAATATGTATTTGCATTCGTGTAAAGGTGGACCAATATCTTGGTTAACATATGGATCGCATAAACGCCATGCAGGATTCACGTTAGTACAGAGCACATAGCCCTACCCAAGATGCATGAAGAATGAATTCATGAAACCAAATTGGGACCACCTTTGTATTCCCCGCGACTTGTAGTATTCCTCTCTGTCTCGTAGCAACAACATATAAGCGTCGATGACATGCTCGAATATCCAACTCCCAGGCCCTAAGGATTTCACTACATTGTGTTCTAATTCATATAACTGGCGCGGATGTGATAAAGGATATAAATCCCCTTCTGGTGCCACCACGTTTCCAAACATATTGTGACGCCCCCAAAATTAGGTATACATCACCCATCTTGGGTCGCCACTTATATGGTACAGAATTTAAATACAACTTATTAACATAACTGTCATGTACAATACGACATAAACTGTGAGTTTAAATACAAATATCGTCTACTAGATATTATACACACTCAAAAAAAAAGTCCTCATTACAATTATTATCACACTATTTCACAGAATAGTGAGGACTACTAATGTTATCTTCAGGACCATCACTCGTTTCCCCGACTCGTCCTAGCTATATTCTCATTTCCTGAAGAGAACAGTGAAAGAAAGGGTGAGCTCAACTAGCCCAGTAAGAAATATTATGACTAAGATAATGCAGAATAAATTATCAATAGTCTTCAACAATGTTAAACCGATAAAATACAATGAACAACCGGTTTAATCTGCGAAATGAATAAGCAATCCATTAAAAGAGTCAAGTAGAAAATAAAGTCTACTATCTTTTAGGTTTTAAAAGGTTTTTCATCATCGTTATAAATTTAGACTCACTTTAATAAATATTCCACATCATCGAATCACCCCCGCACTACTACGCCGAGGATATTCTTTTAGTATCACGACCACAATTATTCATGCACTACTACGGCCAAGAATATTTGTGTATTCATTAATGGTCATGATCATGCCAACAATCGTCCACCAATGCACTACGACTAATCGAGGATTTTTATCACATCATTTGTAACATTACGGCCATGATTACACCGAATAGTCTCGGTCATAATCATACCAAGTCCATCTACGCACTACGTGCCATGTAGATGACTTTCAATATAATATAAACATGAGGATGATGACAATGATATAAGAATTCAATAAAACAAGTTCAAGAATTATTTTATCCGTGAATTATTAACGTCCAAATTATCAACATGATCATCGTTTTGTAGAGTAAAATTCAAGAATGATCGGAAGAATATTTCCATGAAAGATATGGATGAAACGCAAATATCAAGGATATTCCACTAATTTCATGGAGTATAGAAGTCAAAGTTTTAACTATTTGGGTATAATAAAGAATAGAATAACAAAAGAAATCACCATGCATGCGATAGATCGCAGATGCAAGTGAGTTATTCCAACAGAATAATAAATAACGGAACCGGTCCCGTAAAATGCATGCAGACGGGATGTTCCACGAGAATAATAAAGAATGGAACCAGTCCGGCGTAAAACACATGCATGGATGTTCCAATGAGAATAATAATAAAAGGCGGAACCAGTCGGTGTAAAAACACATGCATGTGATGTTCCAATGTAATAATAATAAAGAGCGGAAATCAGGGTGTAAAACACATGCAGACAGGATGTTCCAACAGAATAATAGAAGAATGTCACTAAGTATAGGGTAAAATCACAGTATACAAAAGTTATTCCAATGTAATAATAAGCAATGGAATAACAACAGTTCTCTTCATGAATAAGAAAGAATAACACCCCTTACATTTGGTAGGAGATTGAATACTGCAGCAGTGAAGTAACAAAATACTCTTCTTCTCTCTATACTTTCTCTCTCTATAGCTTGAATGAATTCGTGAAAAATAATGAAGCCCTAGGCCTCTATTTATAGAAGATTTCTAGCTTAACACTTTTCTTAGTGTGAAAAAGGCAAGTGGCTTGACGACTAATGATGTGAAAAATAAAAGTGGTTTGGCCTTTTGTAATGTGAAACGACAAGTGGTTCGACGCTTGTAATGTGAAACGACAAGTGGTTCGACGTCTGGTAAAGGTAATTACTATTAACGAAGGTAAATACTATTGACGAAGGTAAATACTATTCACAAGGGTAATTACTATTGACGAAGGTAATTACTATTGACGAAGGTAAATACTATTCACAAGGGTAATTACTATTGACAAAGGTAATTACTATTGGCGAAGGTAAATACTATTAATAAGAGACTCTTAGATGATGACATATGAGCCCCCCCATAAAATAATCAAACTTACCACAAATCAATTTTTTTAATCTTTCAACAATTATTAATCATTTATAACTTGTCGTCTCAATTATTGATTTAATACTATAACATATTATACGATGATCTTTGTGTGACAATAATTGAATCAATAATATAAGAGATATGATGCAAAGATTTATTGAAGCAATAATTGAGCATATTTGAGTGACTTCTCACGTAAGCATCAATAATCAATACTGAGTGTGCTACTATGCAACCATGCCAGTATTCTATTTCTTTACCACCGGGTAGTTCAACAGCTTTTAACGCAGTAACACCTCGTCGTTATTTTTATAAAATATTTTTGTCGTTTTTCTATCCGATAATAATTACATTGTGGGGTCCACCAATGATTGAGCAGTTATTTAATATTCCCTAACAAAAGAATATATTCCCACCAAACTAATATTTTATAACAACTTGCATACTTTGCAAAATTTATAAATATTACCCACAACTATAACATTATATCAAATTTATTCCATAATATTCAAAAATAATATTTATAGAAAAATTCATCTTTATTTATAAAAGCTGGGGTCTTACAACCTCCCTTCTTATGAAATTTCGCCCTCGAAATTAGGGTACGACTGGTATGTCAAGAGGTAAGGATACCTTGATTTCATTTGATTCTAACTCCCAAGTCATTTCCTCAACATCGTGGTTCCTCCACAAAACTTTGACTTGAGGTATAACCTCGAGCGTAGAATATGTTCCTTCTTATCCAAAATTTGAACAAGAACCTCTTCATACGTCAAATCTTCCGCTATTTCGTCCGGTTCTAACTCAATAATATGGTTCGGGTCTTTCACATATTTACGTAACATAGATATGTGAAAAACGTTATGAACACGAGACATATTTCAAGCAGTAAAAGCGAGTCTATAGGCCTACGATTCCTACTCGATCGAGGATTAAAATGGACCGATGAATCGAGGATTAAGTTTTCCTCTCTTTCCAAATCTTGTAACTCCTTTCCATGGAGCAACTCTTAACAACACATGATCTCCTATATCGAATTCCCACGTCCTTTCGATGAAGATCAAGATAACTCTTTTTGTCGATTTTGTGAGGTTTTTATACGTTGTCGGATCGTTTGAATCTTTTTCGTAGTCATACGTATTCAACTCCGGTCCCAACAACGTTGCTTCACCCACCTCATCCCAAAGATACTAGAGAAACGACACTTTCTTCCATACAATGCTTGAATGGAGCCATGCCAATACTTGCTTGATAAGCTGTTGTTATAGGAAAACTCCACCAATGGTAAGAACTTGTCCCAACTCCCTTGAAATCAAGGACACGAGTCTTAATAGATCTTCAAGAGTTTGAATAGTCCTCTCCATTCGTCTGTCTGTCCCGAGGATGATATGCCGAAGCTAAATCGTAAGTCTGTGCCCATAGCTTTTTGCAAACTAACCCAAAATCGTGAAGTGAATCTTGGGTCTCGATCGAAACTATGGATCAAGATACCATGCGATCTTTACAATCTCATTTATGTACATATGAAAGCAAGACGTTCAAGTGTATAAGTTTCTCGTGTCGCAGAAGAAATGAGCGGACTTGGTCAATCTATCAACAATGACCCATATCGCATCAATGCCTTGAGAAACCTTAGGAAGACCGATAACGAAATCCATGGTAATGTGCTCCCCACTTCCATTCTAGAATTTCAAGTGGTTGCAATGGACCTTTTGGTACTTGATGCTCGCTTTAACTCGTTGACAAGTTAGACACCTTGAGATAAACAAATAGCTTATCTCTCTCTTCATATTGCTCCACCAAAATGTATGACGAATATCATGATACATTTTGGTACTCCTGAGATGGATTGCAAATGGTGTGTTGTGCGCGCCCATCATGATATTATACTTTAAATCGTGGTCGTTAGAACACAAAGTCCGGAGTTGACTCAAGTATTCCTTCTTCATCAATTCTTGCTTCCTAAGATAGCACCTTCGCACTTTCTTCCTCATACGCATCAGCTCCGTGTCCGTAGCTTGAAAGCGACTTTAACTTTATCGATTAAAGTTTGGTTCTACTCGTATACTCGCTATCATCATCATATGCGTCCCTCGAGTCTTTAACTCTATCTCCATCCTTTGCAAGTCACACAAAATGGGCTTTGCGTTGATAATATCGCACTCAGACTTGCATATGATTTTCTACTCAATGCGTCACTACCACGTTCGCTTTTCCAGGATGGTATTGGATGGTATGATCATAATCTTTCAGCAGATTCAAGCCAACGTCGTTGTCGCATGTTGAGTTCCTTTTGAGTGAAGAAATATTTGAGGCTTTTATGATCCGTAGAAGATCTCCACTTTCTCCCCATACAAGTAATGCCTCCAAATTTTAAGTGCAGAAGACAACACCGCCAACTCTAGATCATGAGTAAGATAATTCCTCTCATATTCTTTTGAGTTGTCATGAGGCATAAAGCTATAACTTTTCCATGTTGCATAAGAACACATCCCAACCCTTTGCTAGAAGCATCATCAGAGATGACAAATCCCTCCGAGCGGATGGTATTGCCGTAACAGTCTTTGAAATAAGTCTCCTCTTGAGTTCTTGAAAACTCTTCTCACATTCTTCGCTTCTAACCGAACTTTGTATCTTTCCGAGTCGATGAGTCGATCGGAGTAGCGATTCGAGAAAATCCTTCCACGAATCACCGATAATAACCAAATTAAACCGAGAAAGCTACGATTTCTATCATCGATTTAGGTTGTTCCTACTTTGAATAGCTTCAATCTTTCTTTGGGTCAACAGATATTCCATGACTTGATACCACGTGCCCAAGGAATGCTACTTCTTCAAGCCGTAACTCACATTTCTTCAACTTGGCATAAAGCTTATATTCACGAAGCTTTTGGAGTGTCACCTCAAGTGTTGCTCATGATCTTCACGGCTTTTGGAATAAATAAGGATGTCATCAATAAAGATGACCACAAAGTGATCTAAATATTCCTTGAATACCGGTTCATCATATCCATGAAGGCAAATAGGAGCATTAGTCAATCCAAAGGACATGACTCAGAATTCATAATGCCCGCATCGGAGTTACAAAGCCGTCTTTGGAATGTCGTGATTCTAATCTTCAATTGGTGATATCCGGAACGAAGATCAATCTTTGAAAAGAATTTGGCTCCTTGCAATCGTCGGTCAAACAGTCATCAATACGTGGCAATGGATACCTATTTTTGATGGTGACATGATTCAACTCCCGATAATCAATACAAAGTCGCATACTCCCATCTTTTTCTTCTTCACGAATGTAACAGAGCACCCCAAGGAGAAGTACTAGGACGAATAAAGCCAATGTCTAACAATTCCTCGCAGGTTGGGTCTTTAAACTCAAGTTCAATAGAGCCATTCGATATGGGGTTTGGAAATAGGTTTTGTACAGGGTTCAAGGTCGATACAAAATTCAATTTCACGCCCGGGGTAGGCCAGAAGTTCTTCTGGGAATACGTCAGAAATTTATTAACAATAGAAATATCGCTCAAAATCGACGTATTTTTGTTTAAATCGTGATATGAGCTAAGAAAGCTCGACATCCGCTTTTTCAATAACGAATAGCTTTATGGCTTGAGATGACCGTGATTGATTTTAATAGTTTGGTCGTTTGAATTAAGCATAATAGGTTGATTAGGAATATGAAAGCTAACAACCTTACGAAAACAATCAATTTTTGCATGATAAGTAGTTAACCAATCAATCCCTAGAATCACGTCAAATGCAAGTATTTTTAATGAAATAAGATCGACGGTGTAATGTGAGGGTACTGATTTGAAGCAAACAAGACTTATAAAGCGATGGATGTAATGAAGGTTTCTCCCAAGCGAGTTTCCACAGATAAGTCAAAGTCTAATTTCTCCGAGTCAAATTTAATCGATGAAAGCAAGTAGGAGAAATAAAAGAATGGGTAGAACCCAGATCAAATAAAGTATAGACTTCATTAGAGTTTATGATAAGCTTACCCGTGATGACCTCATTCGGATTCCTTGCTCTTTGGGAGGTCACAACAAACTTTCTCCTCAGACTACCGGTTTTGAATTTTCGGGATGGCTTTTGGTGCCTCCATCCTAGGTGAATTTGTCTTGATGAAACAACAAAATCGAGCTAAGTGACCTTCTCTTCCACAATTATAACATGCTTTGGACGGCATGACGCAGATTTTGATCGATGTGTCCCTCTCCTCCGCATTTGAAGCATATGATAGGTGGTCTTTCTCCTTCCTTAACAATGGGTCTTTGGTCTTGACGTCTTTCCATCATTGTTGAATCTCCGTTTCTTGAAATGTCCATTCTTATTGTTTTGGTACGATTACCACCAAGTGGTTACCATATCCGCCCGTTGATTCCTCCACGCTTGTTGTCACCGCTTCGATGACTACTACTCGCCGGTATTATAATTTTGTCGGTTGCCGCTTTTTTTAGTCAGGTTGACTCATTATCGCGCTCCACTAATCGAGCCCTATTTACAACATCTCGAATACAAACACGCTTTTATGAGAAATAAGATGTTGACGTATCTCCCGCTTCAAACCTCTTAAAAACATTCGCGCCATTCTCTCTTCATTATCCACCAAGTTGGACGTAAAACCGTGATAACTCCGCAAATTTTGCCTCGTATTGCGACACGGGCCATATTGTTTTGTTCCAACTTGATAAACTCCACCTCCTTTATGTGGCGTAATACTTTCGTGAAAGTATTTGTCGTTGAATGACTCTGGAACTTCTCCCAAGATATCTTCAAGACAAAGAAGTTGAGTACGCTTTTACCGATTTCCACCAAGAATCTGCTCTCTCCGCATAACATAAAGGCGTGAAAGGGAACCTTTGCTCCTCGGAGCATCCCAAGACATCAAATATCTTGGTAATGCTTTATCCATGCTTTCGCTGAAGTGGTTTTGCTCACCCTTAAACTCCGGTGGTCCCAGCCTCCTTGAATTGTTTAGCGGTGACCGCCCGAGAGTTTTCCGTGTTTCCACCCCACGTTTTGGGACGAGAGTCGCTCTCCTCATTGCCAGATAAATTCGCATAAAGCCTCCGAACATTTGATCATTCATCATTTGGTCGGTGTTGTTGTTTGCATGAGGATTGTCGCCTCGATGCACATTATCCTCGATTATTAATATGTGGTGAATCAACGATCGTCTGCGCTCCATTGCTATTCTCAACATTCTCGGATGTCTTTTTCAGACATCGCCACAAAACAAAAGGTTAATTGACATGTAACAAATTATCCCTATCTTCCGACCAACCAATAAAATAAGACATAAACTTAGGTAGGTCATACTAATGAAGGTATTCCCTGCTCTCCCTCCTAGTACTATTCTCACATCTTAGCCAGGATCATATCCTAAGCTCGACGATACCAACCGTGACGCCCCCAAAATTAGATATACATCACCCATCTTGGGTCGCCACTTACATGGTACGTAATTTAAATACAACTTATTAACATAACTGTCAGGTACAATACGACATAAACCGTGAGTTTAAATACAAATATTGTCTACTAGATATTATACAAACTCAAAAAAAAAAGTCCTCATTACAATTATTATCACACTATTTCACGTAATAGTGAGGGACTACTAATGCTATCTTCGGACCATCACTCGCTTCCCCGACTCGCCCCAAATTTATATTCTCATTTTCTCAAGAGAAAAAGTGAAAGAAAGGGTGAGCTCAACTAGCCCAAGAAGAAATATTATGACTAAGATAATGCGTAATAAATTATCAATAGTCTTCAACAATGTTAAACCGATAAAATACAATCAGATAAACGGTTTAATCTGCAAGTGAATAAGCAATCCATTAAAAGAGTCAAGTAGAAAATAAAGTCTACTATCTTTTAGATTTTAAAAGATTTTTCATCATTGTTATAAATTTGAGACTCAAACTTTTAATAAATATTCCACATCATCGAATCACCCCGCACTACTACGCCAAGGATATTCTTTAAGTATCACGACCACAATTATTCATGCACTACGCCAAGAATATTTGTGTATTCATTAATGGTCATGATCATGCCAACAATCGGCCCACCAATGCACTACGGCCATCGAGGATTTTTATCACATCATTTGTAACATTACGGCCATGATTACACCGAATAGTCTCTCGGTCATAATCATACCAAGTCCATCTATGCACTACAAAAGCCACAGATGACTTTTTCAATATAATATAAACATGAGGATGATGACAATGATATAAGAATTCAATAAAACAAGTTCAAGAATTATTTTATCCAGAATTATTAACGTCCAAATTATCAATATGATCTTTGTTTTTGTAGAGTAAAATTCAAGAATGATCGGAAGAATATCTCCATGAAAAAGATCTTTGGATGAAACGCAAATATCAAGGATATTCCACTAATTTCATGGAGTATATAAGTCAAAGTTTTAACCAATTTGGGTATAATAAAGAATAGAATAACAAAAGAAATCACCATGCATGCGATAGACCGCAAGACAGCAAAAGTTATTCCAACAGAATAATAAATAACGGAACCCAGTCCGGCAGAAACGCATGCATGATGTGATGTTCCAATGAATAATAAAGAATGGAACCAGTCCGGCAGAAACACATGATAGGATGTTCCAGCAGAATAATAATAAAGAAGCGGAACCAGTCAGGTGTAAAACACATGCATGTGATGTTCCAATGAATAATAATAAAGATTTTAACCAGTCCGGTAAAAAACACATGCATGACGGGATGTTCCAATGAATAATAATAAAGACGGAACCAGTCCGGTGTGTAAAACACATGCATGAGGATGTTCCAATGTAATAATAGAAGAATGTCACCAAGTATAGGTAAATCACAGTATACAAAGTTATTCCAATGTAATAATAAGCAATGGAATAACAACAGCTTCTCTTCATGAATAAGAAAAGAATAACACCCTTACATTTGGTAGGAGATTGAAATCGCAGCAGCGGTGTAGTAACAAAATACTCTTCTTCTTTCTCTTATTCTCTCTATACTTTCTCTCTCTATAGCTTGAATGAATTCATGAAAATAATGAAGCCCTAGCCTCTATTTATAGAAGATTTCTAGCTTAAGACCGCCGTGTGAAAAGGCAAGTGGCTCGACGACTAATGATGTGAAAATAAAAGTGGTTTCGACGCACAGTAATGTGAAACGACAAGTGGTTCGACGCTTTTGTAATGTGAAACGACAAGTGGTTCGACGTCTGGTAAAGGTAATTACTATTAACGAAGGTAAATACTATCGATTTAAGGTAAATACTATTCACAAGGGTAATTACTTATTGGCGAAGGTAATTATTATATCGATGAAGGTAAATACTATTCACAAGGGTAATTACTATTGACGAAGGTAATTACTATCGACGAAGGTAAATACTATATTGTGAAGAGACTCTTAGATGATGACATATGAGCCCCCATAAAATAATCAAACTTAACACAAATTTTTTTTTTTTTAATCTTTCAACAATTATTAATCATTTATAACTTGTCGCCTCAATTATTGATTTAATACTATAACATATTATATGTATGATAATCGTGACAATAATTGAATCAATAATATAAGAGATATGATGCAAAGAATTATCATGAAGTAATAATTGAAAGCATACCGGAGTGACTTCTCACGTAAAGATCAATAATTAATACTGCGTGCTACTACGCAACCACGCCAGACATCGCATTTCTTTTACCACCGGGTAGTTCAACAGCTTTTAACGGTAACACCTCCGCCGTTATTTTTATAAAATATTTTTGTCGTTTTCTATCCGACAATAATTTACATTATGGGGTCCACCAATGATTGAGTAGTTATACGAATATTCCCTAACAAAAAGAATATTCCCCACCAAACGTAATATTTTATAACAACTTGCATACT
Organism: Panax quinquefolius; assembly: GCA_020205615.1. NCBI lineage: Eukaryota > Viridiplantae > Streptophyta > Magnoliopsida > Apiales > Araliaceae > Panax > Panax quinquefolius. The sequence continues at coordinate 113,076,850 of CM035171.1, read as the reverse complement.
TTGCAAAATTTATAAATATTACCCACAACTATAACATTATATCAAATTTATTCCATAATATTCAAAATAATATTTATAGAAAAATTCATCTTTATTTATAAAAGCTGGGGTCTTACACATATGTTTATTTACAAATGTCTCCTTCCAATCTTTAAGTCTTTTGGATAAGGACCCTTTTGGTCCATAAGAGATGTGGTCTCTCGCATCTTGTACCTGATTGAGACCCAAATGTACATTATTATTATATAGCAATAATAATTAAAACCATCATTATTAACATAACTATATATACCTTTTGTGAACTAAATCCTCAAGGCCGAGAAAGTCCCGCAAATGAAGAGTTGGTTGGAATGTAACACTCCTCAATGGTTTGGAAGGTTGGAATGTAACATTCCTCGTGAAGCTTGGGTGGTGGGAATGGAGCTCTCCTCAATTACTTGTGGGGTGGGTATGTAGCTCTCTTGTACAACATAATCGGTTTGTTTCCCAAGCCCTTCATTGAGTTGTGTGTATTAGGACCTGTGGTCCAAAATTTGTGGGACCCCTGCCGAGGTATTTGTTTACCTCTTGCTTCAAGTCGATAGTATGAT